>WFAB01001520.1:0-149073 GCA_018977245.1 Lethenteron camtschaticum | reverse complement strand
ATTATAGCTACTTGTGTTACTAGGATAATGAGACACTGACAAGGTAACATTAGTAGCTACTTGTGTACTAGGATAATGAGACACTGACAAGTAACTTAGTAGCTACTTGTGTTACTAGGATAATGAGACACTGACAAGTAACATTAGTAGCTACTTGTGTTACTAGGATAATGAGACACTGACAGTAACATTAGTAGCTACTTGTGTACTAGGTAATGAGACACTGACAAGTAACATTAGTAGCTACTTGTGTTACTAGGATAATGAGACACTGACAAGTAACATTAGTAGCTACTTGTGTTACTAGGTTAATGAGACACTGACAAGTAACATAGTAGCTACCTTGTGTTACTAGTTAATGAGACACTGACAAGTAACATTAGTAGCTACTTGTGCTACTAGGATAATGAGACACTGACAAGTAACATTAGTAGCTACTTGTGTTACTACTAGATAATGAGACACTGACAAGTAACATTAGTAGCTACTTGTGTTACTAGGATAATGAGACACTGACAAGTAACATTAGTAGCTACTTGTCTACTAGGTTAATGAGACACTGACAAGTAACATTAGTAGCTACTTGTGCTACTAGGTAATGAGACACTGACAATAGCATTAGTAGCTACTTGTGCTACTAGGATAATGAGACACTGACAAGTAACATTAGTAGCTACTTGTGTACTAGGATAATGAGACACTGACAGTAACATTAGTAGCTACTTGTGTACTAGGATAATGAGACACTGACAAGTAACATTAGTAGCTACTTGTGTACTAGGTTAATGAGACACTGACAGTAGCATTAGTAGCTACTTGTGTTACTAGGTTAATGAGACACTGACAAGTAACATTAGTAGCTACTTGTTACTAGGATAATGAGACACTGACAAGTAACATTAGTAGCTACTTGTGTTACTAGGATAATGAGACACTGACAAGTAACATTAGTAGCTACTTGTGTACTAGGATAGATGAGACACTGACAAGTAACATTAGTAGCTACTTGTGTTACTAGGTTAATGAGACACTGACAAGTAACATTAGTAGCTACTTGTGTACTAGGTTAATGAGACACTGACAAGTAACATTAGTAGCTACTTGTGCTACTAGGTTAATGAGACACTGACAAGTAACATTAGTAGCTACTTGTGCTACTAGGATTAATGAGACACTGACAAGTAACATTAGTAGCTACTTGTGCTACTAGGATAATGAGACACTGACAAGTAACATTAGTAGCTACTTGTGCTACTAGGATAATGAGGACACTGACAAGTAACATTAGTAGCTACTTGTGTTACTAGGATAATGAGACACTGACAAGTACATTAGTAGCTACTTGTGTACTAGGATAATGAGACACTGACAAGTAACATTAGTAGCTACTTGTGTTACTAGGTTAATGAGACACTGACAAGTAACATTAGTAGCTACTTGTGTTCTAGGATAATGAGACACTGACAAGTAACATTAGTAGCTACTTGTGTTACTAGGATAATGAGACACTGACAAGTAACATTAGTAGCTACTTGTGTTACTAGGTTAATGAGACACTGACAAGTAACATAGTAGCTACTTGTGTTACTAGGATAATGAGACACTGACAAGTAACATTAGTAGCTACTTGTGTTACTAGGATAATGAGACACTGACAAGTAACATTAGTAGCTACTTGTGCTACTAGGATAATGAACACTGACAAGTAAGATTATAGCTACTTGTGTTACTAGGATAATGAGACACTGACAAGTAACATTAGTAGCTACTTGTGCTACTAGGTTAATGAGACACTGACAAGTAACATTAGTAGCTACTTGTGCTACTAGGATAATGAGACACTGAAAGTACATAGTAGCTACTGTGTACTAGGATAAGAGACACTGACAAGTAACATAGTAGCTACTTGTGCTACTAGGATAATGAGACACTGACAAGTAACATTAGTAGCTACTTGTGTTACTAGGTATAATGTAGGACAGCTGAACAAGTAACATTAGTAGCTACTTGTGCTACTAGGATAATGAGACACTGACAAGTAGCATTAGTAGCTACTTGTGTACTAGTAATGAGACATAAAGAAATAGTAGCTACTTGGTATAGGATAATGAACACTGACAAGTAAGCATTAGTAGCTACTTGTGTTACTAGGATAATGAGACACTGACAAGTAACATTAGTAGCTACTTGTGTACTAGGATTAATGAGACACTGACAAGTAACATTAGTAGCTACTTGTGTTACTAGGATAATGAGACACTGGACAAGTAACATTAGTAGCTACTTGTGTTACTAGGATAATGAGACACTGACAAGTAACATTAGTAGCTACTTGTGTACTAGGATAATGAGACACTGACAAGTAACATTAGTAGCTACTTGTGTACTAGGTTAATGAGACACTGACAAGTAACATTAGTAGCTACTTGTGCTACTAGGTAATGAGACACTGACAAGTAACATTAGTAGCTACTTGTGCTACTAGGATAATGAGACACTGACAAGTAGCATTAGTAGCTACTTGTGTTACTAGGATAATGAGACACTGACAAGTAACATTAGTAGCTACTTGTGCTACTAGGATAATGAGACACTGACAAGTAACATTAGTAGCTACTTGTGTTACTAGGATAATGAGACACTGACAAGTAACATTAGTAGCTACTTGTGCTACTAGGATAATGAGACACTGACAAGTAACATTAGTAGCTACTTGTGTTACTAGGATAATGAGACACTGACAAGTAACATTAGTAGCTACTTGTGCTTACTAGGATAATGAGACACTGACAAGTAACATTAGTAGCTACTTGTGCTACTAGGTTAATGAGACACTGACAAGTAACATTAGTAGCTACTTGTGCTACTAGGTTAATGAGACACTGACAAGTAACATTAGTAGCTACTTGCTGGATAATAGCCTTAAATGAGTACTACTGACGGAATGAACCATTAGTAGCTACTTGTGTTACTAGGTTAATGAGACACTGACAAGTAACATTAGTAGCTACTTGTGCTACTAGGTAATGAGACACTGACAAGTAACATTAGTAGCTACTTGTGTTACTAGGATAATGAGACACTGACAAGTAACATTAGTAGCTACTTGTGCTACTAGGTTAATGAGACACTGACAAGTACATTAGTAGCTACTGTGTACTAGGTTAATGAGACACTGACAAGTAACATTAGTAGCTACTTGTGCTACTAGGTTAATGAGACACTGACAAGTAGCATTAGTAGCTACTTGTGCTACTAGGATAATGAGACACTGACAAGTAACATTAGTAGCTACTTGTGCTACTAGGATAATGAGACACTGACAAGTAACATTAGTAGCTACTTGTGCTACTAGGATAATGAGACACTGACAAGTAACATTAGTAGCTACTTGTGCTACTAGGTTAATGAGACACTGACAAGTAGCATTAGTAGCTACTTGTGTTACTAGGTTAATGAGACACTGACAAGTAGCATTAGTAGCTACTTGTGCTACTAGGATAATGAGACACTGACAAGTAACATTAGTAGCTACTTGTGTTACTAGGATAATGAGACACTGACAAGTAACATTAGTAGCTACTTGTGCTACTAGGATAATGAGACACTGACAAGTAGCATTAGTAGCTACTGTGTACTAGGTTAATGAGACACTGACAGTAACATTAGTAGCTACTTGTGCTACTAGGTTAATGAGACACTGACAAGTAGCATTAGTAGCTACTTGTGCTACTAGGTTAATGAGACACTGACAAGTAACATTAGTAGCTACTTGTGCTACTAGGATAATGAGACACTGACAAGTAACATTAGTAGCTACTTGTGCTACTAGGTTAATGAGACACTGACAAGTAACATTAGTAGCTACTTGTGCTACTAGGATAAGAGACACGAAAGTAAAAAAGATAGGTAATGAACACTGACAAGTAACATTAGTAGCTACTTGTGTACTAGGTAATGAGACACTGACAAGTAACATTAGTAGCTACTTGTGTTACTAGGATAATGAGACACTGACAAGTAACATTAGTAGCTACTTGTGTTACTAGGTTAATGAGACACTGACAAGTAACATTAGTAGCTACTTGTGCTACTAGGTTAATGAGACACTGACAAGTAACATTAGTAGCTACTTGTGCTACTAGGATAATGAGACACTGACAAGTAACATTAGTAGCTACTTGTGCTACTAGGATAATGAGACACTGACAAGTAGCATTAGTAGCTACTTGTGCTACTAGGTTAATGAGACACTGACAAGTAACATTAGTAGCTACTTGTGCTACTAGGATAATGAGACACTGACAAGTAACATTAGTAGCTACTTGTGCTACTAGGTTAATGAGACACTGACAAGTAACATTAGTAGCTACTTGTGCTACTAGGATAATGAGACACTGACAAGTAGCATTAGTAGCTACTTGTGTTACTAGGTAATGAGACACTGACAAGTAACATTAGTAGCTACTTGTGCTACTAGGATAATGAGACACTGACAAGTAACATTAGTAGCTACTTGTGTTACTAGGATAATGAGACACTGACAAGTAACATTAGTAGCTACTTGTGCTACTAGGATAATGAGACACTGACAAGTAACATTAGTAGCTACTTGTGCTACTAGGATAAATGAGACACTGACAAGTAACATTAGTAGCTACTTGTGCTACTAGGATAATGAACACTGACAATAACATTAGAGACTTGTGTAATAGGTAATGAGACACTGACAAGTAACATTAGTAGCTACTTGTGTACTAGGATAATGAGACACTGACAAGTAACATTAGTAGCTACTTGTGCTACTAGGATAATGAGACACTGACAAGTAGCATTAGTAGCTACTTGTGTTACTAGGTAATGAGACACTGACAAGTAACATTAGTAGCTACTTGTGCTACTAGGTTAATGAGACACTGACAAGTAACATTAGTAGCTACTTGTGTTACTAGGTTAATGAGACACTGACAAGTAACATTAGACGTAGGGGAGGCTCAGGACCGGCTCAGAAAGTCGTCTCTGGCGGCGTTGGCCACGAGCGGGAATGGAACTCGGCTGGTCGGTGCGGAGCGCAGCGCTCACCACGTCACTGCCAACAACAACAAACTTGAATTCTGACCCCGCCCTCTGACGTCACCGCTCAGCGTGACCTCATCGGCGTCAAACGCCACGGGGAGGTGTGCCTCGCTAGTGACGTCATGTCACCAAGGTATTCACCCCACCCAACTCACGCGCTCTTGAGCGTGACGTCACCTCCGCTCCAGTGCCAATCCTTATTTGGGCAAAGCTACGCCCGGTGACTGGCGGCTCATTAACATAATTTATTCGTGAAAGTCGTCGCGAGTTGAGGGCCGCTCATTGTGGGAGGGAGTGTCATCGTACCCCGCTAGTGACGTCATGTCACCTGCTGCCGCGTGACGTCACGAGGGACCAGAAAGTTGCCGCTCGGCCCGTGCACTGAAATCCGAGGTGAGAAATTCTCATCGCGGTTGTTGTGGTGGTTGTTGTTGTGGTGGTTGTGGTGGTGGTTGTGGTGGCTGTTGTTGTGTAGCGAGGTAGAGCCTCGCTCTCTCTCTCGTCGGGATGTCAATTGAGTAGCAGCAGCATGGAAGCGATGTGCACGTTGGAACTTACAACGCGGGCCCTTGCCTCCTGCCCTCGCCTGATCGCGTTCGCTTCAATTCTCTCGCTTAAGTTGAATTTGTCTTGACCCGGATCGCCACTTTGTACCTTTGTTTAACTATTCTATACTAACACCGTTTTTTTTTTCATTTTTTACCAGGCCACGCCCGCTGGAGCTGCTGTACCGCTCTTGTTTTCAGAAGCGACCTGCTCACAACAACAATAACAACAAGGTGAGGCTCGTCAACAGCGTGGCGGTGTTCACTCTAGACACGTGGCGGTGTTCACTCTAGACGCGTGGTGGTGTTCACTCTAGACGCGTGGTGGTGTTCACTCTAGAACGCGTGGCGGTGTTCACTCTAGACGCGTGGCGGTGTTCACTCTAGACGCGTGGCGGTGTTCACTCTAGACGCGTGGTGGTGTTCACTCTAGACGCGTGGTGGTGTTCACTCTAGACGCGTGGCGGTGTTCACTCTAGAGCGTGGCGGTGTTCACTCTAGACGCGTGGTGGTGTTCACTCTAGACACGTGGCGGTGTTCACTCTAGACGCGTGGCGGTGTTCACTCTAGACACGTGGCGGTGTTCACTCTAGACACGTGGCGGTGTTCACTCTAGACACGTGGTGGTGTTCACTCTAGACACGTGGCGGTGTTCACTCTAGACACGTGGCGGTGTTCACTCTAGACGCGTGGCGGTGTTCACTCTAGACGCGTGGTGGTGTTCACTCTAGACGCGTGGCGGTGTTCACTCTAGACGCGTGGTGGTGTTCACTCTAGACGCGTGGCGGTGTTCACTCTAGACGCGTGGCGGTGTTCACTCTAGACGCGTGGCGGTGGTTCACTCTAGACGCGTGGTGGTGTTCACTCTAGACGCGTGGTGGTGTTTCACTCTAGACGCGTGGCGGTGTTCACTCTAGACGCGTGGTGGTGTTCACTCTAGACGCGTGGTGGTGTTCACTCTAGACGCGTGGCGGTGTTTCACTCTAGACACGTGGCGGTGTTCACTCTAGAACGTGTGGCGGTGTTCACTCTAGACACGTGGCGGTGTTCACTCTAGACGCGTGGCGGTGTTCACTCTAGACACGTGGCGGTGTTCACTCTAGACGTGTGGCGGTGTTCACTCTAGACGTGTGGCGGTGTTCACTCTAGACACGTGGCGGTGTTCACTCTAGACGCGTGGTGGTGTTCACTCTAGACACGTGGCGGTGTTCACTCTAGACGCGTGGCGGTGTTCACTCTAGACACGTGGTGGTGTTCACTCTAGACGCGTGGCGGTGTTCACTCTAGACGCGTGGCGGTGTTCACTCTAGACGCGTGGCGGTGTTCACTCTAGACACGTGGCGGTGTTCACTCTAGACGCGTGGTGGTGTTCACTCTAGACGCGTGGCGGTGTTCACTCTAGACGCGTGGTGGTGTTCACTCTAGACACGTGGTGGTGTTCACTCTGGACACGTGGCGGTGTTCACTCTAGACACGTGGCGGTGTTCACTCTAGACGCGTGGCGGTGTTCACTCTGGACACGTGGCGGTGTTCACTCTAGACGCGTGGCGGTGTTCACTCTAGACGCCGTGGCGGTGTTCACTCTAGACGCGTGGCGGTGTTCACTCTAGACACGTGGCGGTGTTCACTCTAGACACGTGGCGGTGTTCACTCTAGACGCGTGCGGTGTTCACTCTAGACACGTGGCGGTGTTCACTCTAGACGCGTGGCGGTGTTCACTCTGGACACGTGGCGGTGTTCACTCTAGACGCGTGGCGGTGTTCACTCTAGACACGTGGTGGTGTTCACTCTGGACACGTGGCGGTGTTCACTCTAGACGCGTGCGGTGTTCACTCTAGACACGTGGCGGTGTTCACTCTAGACACGTGGTGGTGTTCACTCTGGACACGTGGCGGTGTTCACTCTAGACGCGTGGCGGTGTTCACTCTAGACACGTGGCGGTGTTCACTCTAGACACGTGCGGTGTTCACTCTAGACACGTGGTGGTGTTCACTCTAGACACGTGGCGGTGTTCACTCTAGACGCGTGGTGGTGTTCACTCTAGACGCGTGGTGGTGTTCACTCTAGAACGCGTGGCGGTGTTCACTCTAGACGCGTGGCGGTGTTCACTCTAGACGCGTGGTGGTGTTCACTCTAGACGCGTGGTGGTGTTCACTCTAGACGTGTGGCGGTGTTCACTCTAGACGCGTGGCGGTGTTCACTCTAGACGCGTGGTGGTGTTCACTCTAGACACGTGGCGGTGTTCACTCTAGACGCGTGGCGGTGTTCACTCTAGACACGTGGCGGTGTTCACTCTAGACACGTGGCGGTGTTCACTCTAGACACGTGGTGGTGTTCACTCTAGACACGTGGCGGTGTTCACTCTAGACACGTGGCGGTGTTCACTCTAGACGCGTGGCGGTGTTCACTCTAGAACGCGTGGCGGTGTTCACTCTAGACACGTGGCGGTGTTCACTCTAGACACGTGGCGGTGTTCACTCTAGACGCGTGGCGGTGTTCACTCTAGACGCGTGGCGGTGTTCACTCTAGACACGTGGCGGTGTTCACTCTAGACACGTGGCGGTGTTCACTCTAGACGTGTGGCGGTGTTCACTCTAGACGTGTGGCGGTGTTCACTCTAGACGCGTGGCGGTGTTCACTCTAGACACGTGGCGGTGTTCACTCTAGACACGTGGCGGTGTTCACTCTAGACGTGTGGCGGTGGTTCACTCTAGACACGTGGCGGTGTTCACTCTAGACACGTGGCGGTGTTCACTCTAGACACGTGGTGGTGTTCACTCTAGACACGTGGCGGTGTTCACTCTAGACGCGTGGTGGTGTTCACTCTAGACGCGTGGCGGTGTTCACTCTAGACGCGTGGTGGTGTTCACTCTAGACACGTGGCGGTGTTCACTCTAGACACGTGCGGTTTTGGCGTGGGGTGTTCACTCCTAGACCGTGGCGGTGTTCACTCTAGACGCGTGGCGGTGTTCACTCTAGACGCGTGGCGGTGTTCACTCTAGACGCGTGGGTGTTCACTAGACGGTCGTGGGGTGTTCACTCTAGACGCGTGGCGGTGTTCACTCTAGACACGTGGCGGTGTTCACTCTAGACACGTGGCGGTGTTCACTCTAGACACGTGGCGGTGTTCACTCTAGACGTGGGCGGTGTTTCACTCTAGACACGTGGCGGTGTTCACTCTGGACACGTGGCGGTGTTCACTCTGGACACGTGGTGGGTGTTCACTCTAGACGTGTGGCGGTGTTCACTCTAGACGCGTGGCGGTGTTCACTCTAGACGCGTGGTGGTGTTCACTCTAGACGCGTGGCGGTGTTCACTCTAGACGCGTGGCGGTGTTCACTCTAGACGCCGTGGCGGTGTTCACTCTAGACGCGTGGCGGTGTTCACTCTAGAACGCGTGGTGGTGTTCACTCTAAACCGTGGCGGTGTTCACTCTAGACGTGTGGCGGTGTTCACTCTAGACACGTGGCGGTGTTCACTCTAGACGTGTGGCGGTGTTCACTCTAGACGCGTGGCGGTGTTCACTCTAGACGCGTGCGGTGTTCACTCTAGACGCGTGGTGGTGTTCACTCTAGACGTGTGGCGGTGTTCACTCTAAACACGTGGCGGTGGTTCACTCTAGACGTGTGGCGGTGTTCACTCTAGACACGTGGCGGTGTTCACTCTAGACGCGTGGCGGTGTTCACTCTAGACGTGTGGCGGTGTTCACTCTAGACGCGTGGCGGTGTTCACTCTAGACACGTGGTGGTGTTCACTCTAGACGTGTGGCGGTGTTCACTCTAGACACGTGGCGGTGTTCACTCTAGACACGTGGTGGTGTTCACTCTAGACGCGTGGCGGTGTTCACTCTAGACGCGTGGCGGTGTTCCACTCTAGACGCGTGGCGGTGTTCACTCTAAACACGTGGCGGTGTTCACTCTAGACGTGTGGCGGTGTTCACTCTAAACACGTGGCGGTGTTCACTCTAGACGCGTGGCGGTGTTCACTCTAGACACGTGGTGGTGTTCACTCTAGACGCGTGGCGGTGTTCACTCTAGACGCGTGGTGGTGTTCACTCTAGATACGTGGCGGTGTTCACTCTGGACACGTGGCGGTGTTCACTCTAGATGCGTGGTGGTGTTCACTCTAGATTACGTGGCGGTGTTCACTCTGGACACGTGGCGGTGTTCACTCTAGACACGTGGCGGTGTTCACTCTAGACGCGTGGCGGTGTTCACTCTAGACACGTGGCGGTGTTCACTCTAGACACGTGGCGGTGTTCACTCTAGACACGTGGCGGTGTTCACTCTAGACGCGTGGTGGTGTTCACTCTAGACACGTGGCGGTGTTCCTCTGACGCGTGGCGGTGTTCACTCTAGACGCGTGGTGTTCCTGACGTGGCGGTGTTCACTCTAGACGCGTGGCGGTGTTCACTCTAGACGCGTGGTGGTGTTCACTCCTAGACGCGTGGCGTGTTCACTCTGGACGCGTGGTGGTGTTCACTCTAGACGCGTGGCGGTGTTCACTCTAGACGCGTGGCGGTGTTCACTCTGGAACACGCGGTGGCCGGCGGTGTTCACTCTAGACGCCGTGGCGGTGTTCACTCTAGACACGTGGCGGTGTTCACTCTAGACGCGTGGTGGGTGTTCACTCTAGACACGTGGTGGTGTTCACTCTAGACGCGTGGTGGTGTTTCACTCTAGACGCGTGGCGGTGTTCACTCTAGACGCGTGGCGGTGTTCACTCTAGACGCGTGGCGGTGTTCACTCTAGATGCGTGGCGGTGTTCACTCTGGACGCGTGGTGGTGTTCACTCTAGACGCGTGGCGGTGTTCACTCTAGACGCGTGGCGGTGTTCACTCTAGACGCGTGGTGGTGTTCACTCTAGACGCGTGGCGGTGTTCACTCTGGACGCGTGGTGGTGTTCACTCTAGACGCGTGGCGGTGTTCACTCTAGACGCGTGGCGGTGTTCACTCTGGACGCGTGGTGGTGTTCACTCTAGACACGTGGCGGTGTTCACTCTGGACACGTGGCGGTGTTCACTCTAGACGCGTGGTGGTGTTCACTCTGGACGCGTGGTGGTGTTCACTCTAGACGCGTGGCGGTGTTCACTCTAGACGCGTGGCGGTGTTCACTCTGGACGCGTGGCGGTGTTCACTCTAGACACGTGGCGGTGTTCACTCTGGACGCGTGGTGGTGTTCACTCTAGACGCGTGGCGGTGTTCACTCTGGACGCGTGGTGGTGTTCACTCTAGACACGTGGCGGTGTTCACTTTGGACACGTGGTGGTGTTCACTCTAGACGCGTGGCGGTGTTCACTCTAGACGCGTGGTGGTGTTCACTCTAGAACGCGTGGCGGTGTTCACTCTGGACGCGTGGCGGTGTTCACTCTAGACGCGGTGGCGGTGTTCACTCTAGACGCGTGGGTCAGTGTTCACCTCTGGACCGCGTGGTGGTGTTCACTCTACACGCGTGGGCGGTGGTTCACTCTAGACGCGTGGCGGTGTTCACTCTGGACACGTGGCGGTGTTCACTCTAGACGCGTGGTGGTGTTCACTCTAGACACGTGGCGGTGTTCACTCTAGACACGTGGCGGTGTTCACTCTAGACGCGTGGTGGTGTTCACTCTAGACGCGTGGCGGTGTTCACTCTGGACACGTGGCGGTGTTCACTCTAGACGCGTGGTGGTGTTCACTCTAGACACGTGGCGGTGTTCACTCTAGACACGTGGCGGTGTTCACTCTGGACGCGTGGTGGTGTTCACTCTAGACGCGTGGCGGTGTTCACTCTGGACACGTGGCGGTGTTCACTCTAGACGCGTGGTGGTGTTCACTCTAGACACGTGGCAGTGGTTCACTCTAGACGCGTGGCGGTGTTCACTCTAGACGCATGGCGGTGTTCACTCTGGACGCGTGGTGGTGTTCACTCTAGACGCATGGCGGTGTTCACTCTAGACGCGTGGCGGTGTTCACTCTAGACGCGTGGCGGTGTCACTCTAGACGCGTGGCGGTGTTCACTCTAGACGCGTGGCGGTGTTCACTCTAGACGCGTGGCGGTGTTCACTCTAGACGCGTGGCGGTGTTCACTCTGGACGCGTGGCGGTGTTCACTCTGGACGCGTGGCGGTGTTCACTCTGGACGCGTGGCGGTGTTCACTCTGGACGCGTGGTGGTGTTCACTCTAGACACGTGGCGGTGTTCACTCTGGACACGTGGCGGTGTTCACTCTGGACGCGTGGCGGTGTTCACTCTAGACGCGTGGCGGTGTTCACTCTAGACGCGTGGCGGTGTTCACTCTAGACACGTGGTGGTGTTCACTCTAGACGCGTGGCGGTGTTCACTCTAGACGCGTGGTGGTGTTCACTCTAGACTCGTGGCGGTGTTCACTCTAGACGCGTGGTGGTGTTCACTCTAGACACGTGGCGGTGTTCACTCTAGACACGTGGCGGTGTTCACTCTAGACGCGTGGCGGTGTTCACTCTAGAGGCGTAGTGGTGTTCACTCTGGACACGTGGTGGTGTCACTCTGAACGTGCGGTGTTCACTCTGGACACGTGGCGGTGTTCACTCTAGACACGCTGGCGGTGTTCACTCTAGACGCGTGGCGGTGTTCACTCTGGACGCGTGGCGGTGTTCACTCTAGACGCGTGGCGGTGTTCACTCTAGACGCGTGGCGGTGTTCACTCTAGACGCGTGGCGGTGTTCACTCTAGACGCGTGGCGGTGTTCACTCTAGACACGTGGCGGTGTTCACTCTAGACACGTGGCGGTGTTCACTCTAGACGCGTGGCGGTGTTCACTCTAGACGCGTGGCGGTGTCACTCTAGACACGTGGTGGTGTTCACTCTAGACGCGTGGCGGTGTTCACTCTAGACGCTTGGCGGTGTTCACTCTAGATACGTGGCGGTGTTCACTCTAGACACGTGGCGGTGTTCACTCTAGACGCGTGGCGGTGTTCACTCTAGACACGTGGCGGTGTTCACTCTAGATACGTGGCGGTGTTCACTCTAGATACGTGGCGGTGTTCACTCTAGACGCGTGGCGGTGTTCACTCTAGACGCGTGGCGGTGTTCACTCTGGACGCGTGGCGGTGTTCACTCTAGACACGTGGCGGTGTTCACTCTAGACGCGTGGCGGTGTTCACTCTAGACGCGTGGTGGTGTTCACTCTGGACGCGTGGCGGTGTTCACTCTGGACGCGTGGCGGTGTTCACTCTGGACACGTGGCGGTGTTCACTCTGGACGCGTGCGGTGTTCACTCTAGACGCGTGGCGGTGTTCACTCTAGACGCGTGGCGGTGTTCACTCTAGACACGTGGCGGTGTTCACTCTAGACACGTGGCGGTGTTCACTCTAGACACGTGGCGGTGTTCACTCTAGACGCGTGGCGACGCGTGGTGGTGTTCACTCTAGACGCGTGGTGGTGTTCACTCTAGACACGTGGTGGTGTTCACTCTAGACACGTGGTGGTGTTCACTCTAGACACGTGGTGGTGTTCACTCTAGACACGTGGTGGTGTTCACTCTAGACACGTGGCGGTGTTCACTCTAGACGCGTGGTGGTGTTCACTCTAGACGCGTGGCGGTGTTCACTCTAGACGCGTGGTGGTGTTCACTCTAGACGCGTGGTGGTGTTCACTCTAGACACGTGGTGGTGTTCACTCTAGACACGTGGTGGTGTTCACTCTAGACGCGTGGTGGTGTTCACTCTAGACACGTGGTGGTGTTCACTCTAGACACGTGGCGGTGTTCACTCTAGACACGTGGCGGTGTTCACTCTAGACACGTGGCGGTGTTCACTCTAGACACGTGGTGGTGTTCACTCTAGACACGTGGTGGTGTTCACTCTAGACACGTGGTGGTGTTCACTCTAGACGCGTGGTGGTGTTCACTCTAGACACGTGGCGGTGTTCACTCTAGACACGTGGCGGTGTTCACTCTGGACGCGTGGCGGTGTTCACTCTGGACGCGTGGCGGTGTTCACTCTAGACGCGTGGTGGTGTTCACTCTAGACGCGTGGCGGTGTTCACTCTAGACGCGTGGCGGTGTTCACTCTAGACGCGTGGCGGTGTTCACTCTAGACGCGTGCGGTGTTCACTCTGGACGCGTGGTGGTGTTCACTCTAGACACGTGGCGGTGTTCACTCTAGACGCGTGGCGGTGTTCACTCTAGACACGTGGCGGTGTTCACTCTAGACGCGTGGCGGTGTTCACTCTAGACGCGTGGCGGTGTTCACTCTGGACGCGTGGTGGTGTTCACTCTAGACACGTGGCGGTGTTCACTCTAGACGCGTGGCGGTGTTCACTCTAGACACGTGGCGGTGTTCACTCTAGACACGTGGTGGTGTTCACTCTAGACGCGTGGCGGTGTTCACTCTAGACGCGTGGCGGTGTTCACTCTAGACGCGTGGCGGTGTTCACTCTAGACGCGTGGCGGTGTTCACTCTAGACGCGTGGCGGTGTTCACTCTAGACGCGTGGCGGTGTTCACTCTAGACACGTGGCGGTGTTCACTCTAGACACGTGGTGGTGTTCACTCTAGACACGTGGTGGTGTTCACTCTAGACACCTGGTGGTGTTCACTCTGGACGCTGTGGTGTTCACTCTAGACGCGTGGTGGTGTTCACTCTAGACGCGTGGCGGTGTTCACTCTAGACGCGTGGCGGTGTTCACTCTAGACGCGTGGCGGTGTTCACTCTAGACACGTGGCGATGTTCACTCTAGACACGTGGCGGTGTTCACTCTCTGCATGTGGAGTGGGGACAACCGGGGGATCCGGAGGGAAATCGACGTGACCACGGGGAGAGAGAGAGAGAGAGACGCAAACTACAAATATACAGCAGGCGTCAGGGTTGAGATCGAACCCACGACTTCCTGTATGCCAGGAGAGGTAGTTAACATCTCACCATGGAGAGAGAGAGAGAGACATGCAGCCTTGGCTGTGTTGGTTGATCCTCAATGAATTACTTGGTGGAGTGAGGAAGCATTAATACTGAGCAGGTGAAGGTGGCCAGGCGTGGGTCTGGACACACCACCACCTGTGAACCATGCCAGTGAAAAACCCTAAAAAATTGATTCTTGTAAGAAAGAAAAAAGCTGAAAGAAATCAATTTAACTAAATGGGATGTTTTTCACTGAAGGAAATTCAACCTTAACCCACTTCTACGTAATGTCAATTTTGGCAACTCGGGAAGGGAATGACGTGGCGAGCTGAAAATAGTCGCATTCGCTTATAAATTCCAGACAGCATAAGCTGTGAAACTTTCATGACGCCAGAGCTCAGCGTTGGACAGTTATTGCTGCTTCACACAAACAAACAGATGCCATTTCTGCTTCATATTTAAGATGGCAGTTGTACACGTTCTTCGCACGGATTTGTATTGAAACTCCGAGAAGCTAATGCCTTCATCGGCCAGGAGCGAAGCGCCACCTAAAATATCTCGGCACGCTATGAACAGCTGTAGAAGTACGGCGCCCGAAGAGCCATATGGTAGGGGGGTAAGCGTTGCAGAGCGCTTAACTCAGGTGTGTTGCGGGTTGACGCCACACACTCCATGGTCATTTCTCCCCCCCTCCTCCCAAAATACAAAAGTCTATTTTTATAGCTATTACATTGTGTACAGTATGGAACCTACCCACATGCCAAATTTCAAGTGTGTTGCATGTTGGGAAATATGCTAAACATTTCGAACAGACACACGTATCCACACATTTCACTTTATATATAGACTATCTTTACTACCCGGCTTCGCCCGGGACTTGGATTCTTGTCTTGGATTAAAACACGGCCTACGCGGAGTGTTTGGGGGGGGGGGGGGGGGTGACGTCAGCAAGCACACTGCGTAACGCTGCCGCATGCGGGTGTGACATCACAGATGTGATCACAGATGTGATGTCACCGCTCACTTGCGTGCAAAATAAATGCATTATTGTGCCCCCGCCCCCTTCCCAAAATACAAAAGTCTATTTTTATATTTCCATTTAAAGCTTTCGTGACTGCAGGGATTCATCTTCTTGGTTCTTCCGGTAAAGTCACGTAGAAGGAAGTAATAAAATAATAAAAATAAAACATCATAAAACAATTCTCACGACGTTTCGGCCACAACGCAAGTATCCGTCCTCAGGTGAAAACCAGGTCTGTCGAGGCGACAGCGTCTGAATGAAACAGCACACGTGCTTGGAGCATGTGTAATATCTTGAATGAGACGGAGACTTCTTTTAGAGGCCACACGCTTTATTTCCAATAACCACTAGTCCTCACTCACTGGGGGAACAGCCCAACCACACAACCTAGGGAGGTATGGCCTCCACTCTATTCCCTACTACTCTCCTTCCTAGTCTATAGCTACTCCGCCCAGGGACGCTTCACGGCCCCTCGGCCACTCAGTCCCGGCGGGGCGGCATCCTCGAGGCTTGGGGTCCCGGATCTCCGGCGGCACCTCCTTCAGCTTCAGATGAGATAGACTGACTCCCGCTCTCCGGGAGCCGTCTTATATATCCCCTCCCTGAGGGGTGGGGGTGACTCGGGCCCTGGCTCTCGCCAGCCCCCTCCCCTCAGAGCGTTTCCAACCGCCTCTCGTCCCTGCCGGTACAAACCGGTCCAAACCGGTACGTACCCCTCCCCTAGGTTGTGTGACCTGTGTCATTCTTGACCACCACACATGTATATAAGCTGGGTTGGAAGGGGGGAAAAAAGGGGGGAGCCTTGACAAAAGAATATGCATATCAAGAGGAATTTAGCATATTTATGGGAAATGCAGGTATGTGATTAGTACTACTTATGCCCGTGCATTATGCAGGATTAGCTGCTAATCCTGCATAATGCACGGAGGATTAGCAGCTAATCCTGCATAATGCACGGGCATAAGTAGTACTAATCACATACCTGCATTTCCCATAAATATGCTAAATTCCTCTTGATATGCATATTCTTTTGTCAAGGCTCCCCCCTTTTTTCCCCCTTCCAACCCAGCTTATATACATGCTCCAAGCACGTGTGCTGTTTCATTCAGACGCTGTCGCCTCGACAGACCTGGTTTTCACCTGAGGACGGGTACTTGCGTTGTGGCCGAAAACGTCGTGAGAATTGTTTTATTATGTTTTATTTTATTATTCTATTTTTATACTTTTCGCATTGTGTACAGTGTGGAAGCTACCCACATGCCAAATTTCAAGTTTGTTGCATGTCGGGAAGTATGCTAAACATTTCGAACAGACATATTCACAAATTTCCTTTTTTTATACATAGATAAATCGGCATTTTGCGACCCCCACCGCCGCCACCGTGTGGCATATTATTACGTGCCAGGGACTCTGAGAGGACAACAGTCCGTGTCCATAATTGGCAATAAGTAACGGCAAAGCAGTTACAAGCCACTCACAGAATTGTGCGCAGTTGCGTGTACAGTACACGACTTCCCTGAAGGCATCAACACCTTCAGCGAGCGCGATGCCGAGGTTCTTACTTACTAACAACTCCTTACTTACAACTCCTATCGTTTTTCATTTCTGGAGGTGTTACCCCCCCCCCCCCCCACCTGCAAATCCTGACTCCGCCTCTGTGCGACAGTATGAAGTTTGTATTTGCGGTAAAGTCTATTAACTCTATTGAGCACGGAGGTTATATCAAAACAGTAGTTTATTTTTTTTGGTTCTTTCGGTAAAGTCACGTATAAAGATAAGATAATAAATTAAATAATAGCATACTACGACGTTTCGATTGCAACACAAGCAATCATCATCAGGTATAAAAGAAATAGCAACAAAAATCTAACCAGAAAACTATAGACAGACATATAAGCAGACAGACATCATAAAGATACACAGAGAGAGAACACGTATCGGCACAAAGAGAGAGGTCGTCTCTGTGACGGGTCCTTAAATATAGAGAGGGGGCGGTGGTGGAGAGAGGGAGGGGGCAGAGAAAAAATTAGCATGTCAATGAGTGGACAACGACCTCTCTCTTTGTGCCGATATGTGTTCTCTCTGTGTATCTTTATGATGTCTGTCTGCTTATATGTCTGTCTATAGTTTTCTGGTTAGATTTTTGTTGCTATTTCTTTTATACCTGATGATGATTGCTTGTGTTGCAATCGAAACGTCGTAGTATGGTATTATTTAATTTATTATTTATCTTTATACGTGACTTTACCGAAAGAACCAAAGAATAATTCCTGCAGTCACGAAAGCTCCAAAATTAAGATTAGTTTATTTTTGTTTTCCTCTGGAAGTCTTTGTAAGATTGGAGTGAGGAAGTTATCACAGCACAAACGTGCAGCTGAAGTCGGAACTGTTCATCACAGCAACCAAGGACATCTGTGCCTGGCTTCACACCTCTAAGTTGTGATTGAACATTAATTTATGCATTTGTGGATAACACAAATAGTATTATTTTCAACACCCTTTGCTTTGTCAGCTAAATTTAGCTTTCAGAAACATTTATTTTGAAGCCAGACAGCCGAAATTGTGTGCTCGGAGTTTTGGGTTAACATTCATTTTGAAGATACTAGGGCTTCCAGGCATTTTTCTAACTATTTGTCCTCTCATTGTGTGCCATAACAGCCCGTGTGATGAATTTGGGATGCTTTTTTACGATATCATGTATATGTGAATAAGTATAGACGTGTAAGGCACGTGTTACTGTGTATTTGCATTGATACTGATGTGTAGATGGTGTGGATCTATTTTTCTGTCTGCAGCTGTCGCTGCCTCTGCAGAATTTGTCTGATGGAGCAAAGGCAGTCGGCGCGGCTCGGTGCAAAAAGGCAACAATGCGACCGGTGTGCATACAGCACGGATCGTACTGAAAATTTGACACAGCACCAGAGAACTCACACAGGAGAGAAACCCTTCAAGTGCAGTGTGTGTGGGAAGCCGTTTGCACGTCCATCTGTTCTTGTAACACACCAGAGAACACACACGGGAGAGAAGCCCTTCAAGTGCAGTGTGTGTGGGAAGGCGTTTGCAGAGTCATCTACTCTTAAAATACACCACAGAACACACACGGGAGAGAAACCCTTCAAGTGCAGTGTGTGTGGGAAGACATTTTATATTCATCTGCTCTTGTAACACACCAGAGAACACACACGGGAGAGAAACCCTTCAAGTGCAGTGTGTGTGGGAAGGCGTTTACACAGTCACCACATCTAGTAAAACACCAGAGAACACACACGGAAGAGAAACCCTTCAAGTGCAGTGTGTGTGGGAAGGCGTTTGCACATTCAATTACTCTTGTAGAACACCAGAGAACACACACGGGAGAGAAACCCTTCAGGTGCAGTGTGTGTGGGAAGGCGTTTGCACATTCAATTACTCTTGTAGAACACCAGAGAACACACACGAGAGAGAAACCCTTCAGGTGCAGTGTGTGTGGGAAGGCGTTTGCACAGTTATCTGGTCTTGTAGAACACCGGAGAACACACACGCGAGAGAAACCCTTCAAGTGCAGTGTGTGTGGGAAGGCATTTTTATATTCATCTGCTCTTGTAACACACCAGAGAACACACACGGGAGAGAAACCCTTCAAGTGCAGTGTGTGTGGGAAGGCGTTTGCACAGTCACCACATCTTGTAAAACACCAGAGAGCACACACGGGAGAGAAACCCTTCAAGTGCAGTGTGTGTGGGAAGGCGTTTACACATTCAATTACTCTTGTAGTACACCAGAGAACACACACGGGAGAGAAACCCTTCAAGTGCAGTGTGTGTGGGAAGGCGTTTGCACAGTCACCACATCTTGTAAAACACCAGAGAGCACACACGGGAGAGAAACCCTTCAAGTGCAGTGTGTGTGGGAAGGCGTTTACACATTCAATTACTTTTGTAGTACACCAGAGAACACACACGGGAGAGAAACCCTTCAAGTGCAGTGTGTGTGGGAAGGCGTTTGCACTTTCATCGACTCTTAAAAAACACCAGAGAACACACACGGGAGAGAAACCCTTCAAGTGCAGTGTGTGTGGGAAGGCGTTTGCACTTTCATCGACTCTTAAAAAACACCAGAGAACACATACGGGAGAGAAACCCTTCAAGTGCAGTGTGTGTGGGAAGGCGTTTATAGATTCATCTAGTCTTGTAGCACACCAGAGAACACACACGGGAGAGAAACCCTTCAAGTGCAGTGTGTGTGGGAATGCGTTTGCACATTTATCTTCTCTATAACACACCAGAGATCACACACGGGAGAGAAACCCTTCAAGTGCAGTGTGTGTGGGAAGGCGTTTGCACAGTCATCTGCTCTTGTAAAACACCAGAGAACACACACGGGAGAGAAACCCTTCAAGTGCAGTGTGTGTGGGAAGGCGTTTGCACGTTCATCTTCTCTTATAATACACCAGAGATCACACACGGGAGATAAACCCTTCAAGTGCAGTGTGTGTGGGAAGGCGTTTGCACACTCACCACATCTTGTAGAACACCAGAGAACACACACGGGAGAGAAACCCTTCAAGTGCAGTGTGTGTGGGAAGGCGTTTTCACGTTCATCGACTCTTAAAAAACACCAGAGAACACACACGGGAGAGAAACCCTTCAAGTGCAGTGAGAGAACACACATGGGAGAGAAACCCTTCAAGTGCAGTGTGTGTGGGAAGGCGTTTTCACGTTCATCGACTCTTAAAAAACACCAGAGAACCCACACGGAGAGAAGCCCTTCAAGTGCGGTGTGTGTGGGAAGGCGTTTGCACTTCCATCTACTCTTGTAGCACACCAGAAAACACACACGGGAGACAAACCCTTCAGGTGCAGTGTGTGTGGGAAGGCGTTTGCACGGTCACCACATCTTCAAAAACACCAGAGATCACACAAGCATCATAAGATCCACAAGGAGTGGAGTGTGAAATCAGCTTGTGAAAGTCAAAGTGCCGTAATGAGCCCATCCCTCATGAAACAAGAACCAGAAGAAAATTCCAGCTTGAACACTTTTAAAGGTATCGAAGTGAAATGTGAGGAGGTGAAGGTGAAATGTGAAGAAGTGATGGTGAAGAGCGAAGAAGTGAAGGTAAAATGTGAAGATGAAGAGTCGACTCCAAAATCGGACCACAGCGATGGAGGCAACGTGAAGCAGGAGGAGAATTCTGACTGTGAGGCAGAGCGAGGCAACTCCCAGCAGTTTGTGGAAGTGGAGGTGTGGGTGGACTTCCTCTGAGACAATACAAAGTCAAATGGAGACCCGGTAGATGTGTAAGCCAGAGACGATGTCACTCCAATAGATGCACCTTTGTCACAGGCCTTTAATGACAATGTGAAGTTGAACACTCAATTCCTAGGTTCAACCTGCAGAGTAAGAGCGGCCAGTCTGTGTGGACCTGTGGGTTGGGTAGATCTCTAACCAGGAGCGAGAGCCAATAAGCTCCCAAGCATTCTCTATGTTATCATAATTGCATTTATATTGTGCTTGCTTAATTGCCTCGGCAATTCGGAGTTTTGCATCGTATCTCGTCTCAAACACTCGAAGAGCATCCCCAAGTAGCAGCTGCCCCTGTGCCACAAGCAGAGGTTGCAAATGGGTTTTGATTCCATACCCGGACCTGGCCGCACCAGGATCGCAAACGGTACCTGTAACCTACCCGATACCCGGCTACCTGTACCCGGCCAGGTATCGTATAGGGTACGGAGACGAGTACCCGATTGCGACCTCTGGGATGAAGCCATGTTGCATGCGCGGGTGGGTTGATTCTAGGAACTTGAATTGTGAGAAGAGACAAGACGTTGGGAAATGAGTGACAAACGGTTACTCACCAGTGACTCACGGCCTACCCGTACCCGGCCGCACCAGGGTCGCCAACGGGTACCCATACCCGGCCGGGTACGGGTAGCCGGGTATCGGGTAGGGTACGGGAATCGGGTACCCGATTGCGACCTCTGGCCACAAGGTGGTGGCCCTGCACCGGCCTGCATGTGGACTAGAGCCGGGCAGTAGGAGGCGATGATTAATGTGGCATCTGAGTTGTGTAGTTTGTAGGTAATGTTTAGAATTTGCTCAATTGTGACCCAGACGCCAGCATGCAATGGCCTACTCGTTTTGAATGGTGCATTAGTATGTTGTACATACACTGTTAAGCAGACGATGCAGTTTTTTTTTTATATAGCTTGTTAATGCGATGTAACCTGATGCAGTATATTTCAGTGCAGTAATTACATTTTGTTAATATGCCTGTCACTAATTTAGAATGAATACTTGTCCGATTGTGCGTGTACATGTAACATTTTGTCTATAAGGGTCAAACATTGAATCAGTGATGTTTTGGAAGTAACCTGGACAGATAACTCAGGTGAGACTCATTGTTCTTGTGATACAGGTCAAAGGTAGTTGTGTTTTCAAGAAGCATCTCCCTCTGGAGCAACTCATTGTCTTTGAAATAGGGAGCACACTCGGATCATTCAATTACAAGGCATACCACTCAAAAGATACACTTAGTGGAGATACATTCTCTACAACACGAATTATAATTTGGTATTACATGTTGACACAAATTTCGTCTAACTAGGACTAGAAATGCTCCTTACAGATTAACGTCTGGATGTTTGAAGATATCGGTTGAAACAAGCCCGGCTGCTGTTGAGACTCTGTGCACCAATCGTGGTGCACAGGTGGCTTGCACTGAATCAATGATGCACTCCCAGAAGGCTGTGCTAGTTATCGTTTGTGTAAAACATTCCTTTGTTTCGTGGAGAGATCGATAAATGAAAGATGTCGTGTCTGCTGATCTGCTTCATAGCAAAGAGGTAATTTTAAGAGCATATTTGGAATGCATTTTTGGTAGAGATTTCTATTCGGTTACAAGGCAGAGCACATCGAGTAGATACATTCTCCACAACAACACTCATTAGAATTTTGCATGAAGTCTTATTTGTTGGTGAACTAGGACAAGAAATGGTCCTTGCCGATTAACGTCTGGATGTTCACAACCATGGGTTGAAGCAAGCCTGACCGCCTGCAGCCCCCTCACAACCATTTACGGCCTTGGGCCAGGAAAGTCACGAAAAAAATTGCACACGAACGACGCATCCACACAAACTCCCGATGCTCCGTTTTGAAGTTTTAAAATGAAACGACTTTGAATTGTATTATGTTTAGAATTAGATAATTGTATTTCTTCATTAAAGCTTATATCATTTTACATCTGGAAGACTTAATTGAAAGCGACATTTAGTGTGAATTTTTTCTCGTCGTTAAGTAGATGGCCTTACTGGGGTTCGGTTCGATGCGGACTTTCACCTGGTTGGGTTCGCGGGTGGAGATGAGGCGAGACAGTGCTGGCCGTGCCAGAAGACCGCCGTCTGCAGATCGATTCCAACGCGATCGAACGTCTGTCCCTGCTCCTACGTCGTTCATGCAGGGGGCGCGTAGGTTTACAGCGCCCCTGCATGAAAGTGATGGAAAGTGCAGCGTTCATCACAGAGAGACGAAGTGCGCTGATATAAGAGTACTATAGGGAAGTATCCGGCGTTGCCCGGGCGAAAAAGACACACACATGGACTTAGACACACAAACATCGACCCACACACAAACACATCTACTTACACACACAGACATGGACTTTAGATACACACACATGGAGTTACACATATCGACTCACACAAACACATTGACTTACACAAACATGGACTAACACACACATGGACTAACACATACACATCGACGTACATACACACATCTACTGACACACATAGACACACACACACACACAGCGACACACATCGACTCACACATGGACTCACACAGCAATCCCGATGATGCCACAGCTAGAGCAATTCTCTCTGGCGAGCCTTTGCGAGGAGCAGTTTCAAAACAAAGGTCTTCCCAGTACTGGCAGGTGCATCAATGATACAAATGACTCGATTTGTAGTCTCAATGTCTTCCAAGATTTCCGTGTAGGCTTCTGTTTGTGCATCTATCAGCTTTGATTAATTTTCCTAAATAAATGTGTAATATAGTAATTACGGCGAGAGACCACTTGACGGGTAGCACACTTTTATTAACACCCACTTAGCCACAATAACACGTGTAGCCAACTACAGCCTACGCTACGCGTTCCACCCGGCTACACACACACGGGCTCTCCGGCCCCGTAGCTTCCAGGGGAACTCACAGACCCACCCCGGCTGGGGTATGGGTCCCGACCACTGGGTCCACAGCCGGCCCTCACAAGGACGTCCGGCCCCGGGTCCCACGGTCTCGCCTCTGAGCCGCACAGGGTCCCGGCCCTTACAAGGACAGCGGGCTAGGGGTCTCAGGGCCCTATCTCTTGCTCCTCCGTCTTCTGTCTTCACTGGTTACCCACTCGCCGAGTGCTGCTGCACATCGCCATAAATAGTCCTCCGCTCCAGGGGGGGGGGGGGGGGGCCTATGCGGACCGCGATGTGGACATCTGCCTGCGGACCGCGATGTAGCCACACCCGACACGCTCTCACACGATCCCCCCCCCTTGTCAGCACGCACCGCCACTACACCACGCGATGTAGCCACACCCGACGCGCTCTCACACGATCCCCCCCTGCCAGCGCGTACCGCCACTACAAATGTAAGAATCTGTCAAGCATAATAGCATATTTCACGTAGGATCTCTTGAGCAAGGGTATGCAGGTTGTCCCTGTAGAGTGCTGGTAGTCCCATAGACGTGAAGTATTTTCCAGCAATGGAGTGCAGTTTGTGTGCTGATTTCTTTTGGGATCTGAAAATTTCATTGTGAAATTTCCCATTTTTACGTAACATATAGAATACTAATGCTTAACAAAATGGAGGAATTCACTTTTTCTTGGAAAATCTAGCTATGAAAATGTAGCAAATTTCATGGTGAAATTTCTCACTTTAATTGTAATATATAGGCTACTCAGTCTAAACACAACCGAGGAATGCACTTTTTGTTTAAAAATACATCTGTAAAAAAATTCGTTCAATTTTAGCCAAAAACGGCAGAGGTTAGTATGCCGATTTCTTGTTTGGGACGTGAACATTTCATCGTGAAATTTTCCACTTTTAATCTAATACATGGCATACTAAGGCTAAATACAATGGAGCAATGAACCTTTGTCGACAAAAAGTTGGGCTTATTGAGCCTAAAATCGGCACAGTATGCCGATGAACTTTTTTATATTCGAAAATTTCATGCATCAAATTCCCCACTTTTTAACGTAATATATGGGCTACTCAGGCTATAAACACAACCAAGGAATGCACTTTTCGTTGAAAAATAAAGCCATGAAAATTGGGCCAATTTTGCCAAAAAACGGCCTAGGTTCGTATGGCGATTTTCTTTTCATGGACGTGAAAATGTCATCGTGAAATGTCGCCAGCGGTTTGCTGGAGAGCCAAGCCACGACGTCCACAAAGTGCTGCTCATAGCGAGTAGCAGCACCGGTGGAGGTCGTCACGGGTGACTGGCGGCTCATTAACATAATTGTGGGGAGGGGAGTGACATCGTACCCCGCACGTGACGTCATGTCACCTGCTGCCGCGTGACGTCATGTCACCTGCTGCCGCGTGACGTCACGAGGGACCAGGAAGTTGCCGCTCGGCCCGTTCACTGAAATCCGAGGTGAGAAATTCTCATCGCGGTTGTTGTGGTGGTGGTGGTAGTTGTGGTGGTTGTGGTGGTTGTTTTGGTGGTGGTGGTTGTGGTTATTGTGGTGGTTGTGGTTATTGTAGTGGTGGTGGTTGTTGTTGTTGTGGTGGTGGTGGTTGTGGTAGTGGTGGTTGTGGTGGTGGTTGTGGTGGTGGTTGTTGTGGTGGTGGTTGTGGTAGTGGTGGTTGTGGTGGTGGTTGTGGTGGTGGTGGTGGTGGTTGTGGTGGTGGTGGTTGTCGTGGTTGTGGTGGTTGTTTTGGTGGTTGTGGTAGTTGTGGTGGTGGTTGTTTTGGTGGTGGTGGCGGTTGTTTTGGTGGTGGTGGTTGTGGTGGTGGTTGTTTTGGTGGTGGTGGTGGTTGTTTTGGTGGTGGTGGTGGTGGTTGTGGTGGTGGTGGTGGTTGTGGTGGTGGTGGTGGTTGTGGTGGTGGTTTTGGTGGTGGTGGAGGATCCTGTTGAGGAGCCTTTCAAGACCATCACCCCACCCTACATTGCTGGGCTCACAAAAAATATCTCCAAAATCCTGATAAAACACAATATCCAGGTCCGATTCAACACAGTACATAAAATCCGTGATCTGGTCCCGTCTGTAAAAGATGTGGTTCCAGACATACAGTACCCTGGCGTCTACAAACTTAAGTTGCCTCTGTGGTAGCAGTTACATTGGAGAAACCAAACGACATGTCTCGGACCGCATCCGTGAACATAAAGCAGACTTGAAACACGGTAGGACAAACACCTCAGCCGTGGCAGATCACTGTTACAACTCAGTGGGCTCACATGACATTGACTTCTCCAAGACAGAGGTTCTCTGCAAGCCATCTGGCTATCATGAGAGATTCGTTCATGAGGCGATCCACATATACAAACACAGAGACAATTTCAACCGAGAAGATGGATTCTGGCTTAGCAATCATTGGAAGGACGTAATAAACCATTTCGGATCTTAACTGATTGTGTTCACGTTTACGGTGACTTTCAGACCGCGTTCCACTCACTGGCATTGTATTCTTTGCAGGGAATGGATTCTTTGCTCCGCTGCAAGTTTCCCTTCACTACTCTCCCATTGACATATTTCGTTGCTTCCTCTTAGTATCTTTCACACGACGGTCAATGGTACAGTGTATAATAACAAATAGTATAAAATGTATATGCTTAATACAATGTACAAAGTAATATATAGTATCGTAATTGTATAGTGAATATACAGCAGTGTGATACACATTAGGGTGGGTAGATTAATACATAGTGTAATATTGCAATGTATAAGGTGGTTTATAGCAATACAGTATGTAAATTAATGTTGGGTTTGTCTATGGCAGTATATAGTACGGTGTAGACTCGTGTGATGTAAGAGAATAAAGTTTAGATGGAAGCATATTATATTTTTTACGACGTAGAATTGTAATGTATTACTTACTGTTAGTAACTCAGCTTATTGTAGAGTATATTTAGTATACTGATGATACTATGTAGTTTATACTTTAGTTGTTTACGTGGTGGTTTTAGTTACTGCAGCTACATACTATTAACACTCCTTCCCTTTATTAATGCTACCCCTATCCCCTCCCTTTGATGCTGCTAATCCTGCATAATGTACGGGCATAAGTAGTACTAATCACATACCTGCATTTCCCATATCCCCTCCCTTTGATGCTGCTAATCCTGCATAATGCACGGGCATAAGTAGTACAAATCACATACCTGCATTTCCCATAAATATGCTAAATTCCTCTTGATATGCAAATGTCTTTGTCAAGGCGCTCTTCCCCCTCCAACCCAGCTTAAATATATGCTGCCAAGCCTTGTGGTGTTCATTCAGACGCTGTCTTTCTGACAGACCTGTTCTTCACCTGAGGACGGCTGCTTGCGTTGTGGCCGAAACGTCGTGAGAATTATCTTATTATGTTTTATTTTTATTATTTTATTATTTCCATTCTACGTGACTTTACCGAAAGAACCAAGAAGATGTGGTGGTGGTTGTTGTGTACCGAGGTAGAGCTGTCTCACTCGTAGGGATGTCAATTGAGTAGCAGCGAGCATGGAAGCGATGTCCAGGTTGGAACTTTACAACGTGGGGCCTAGTGCCTCCTGCCCTCGCCTGGTCGCGTTCGCTTCAATTCTCTCGCTTAAGTTGAATTTGTCTTGACCCGGATCGCCACTTTGTAACTTTGTTTTACTTTAAATATTAACACAGTTTTTAATATTTTTACCAGCCCAAGCCCGCTTGAGCTGCAATACCGCTCTTGTTTTCAGAAGCGACCTGCCCACAACAACAACAACAACAAGGTGAGGCTCGTCAACAGCGTGGCGGTGTTCACTCTAGACACATGGCGGTGTTCACTCTAGACACGTGGCGGTGTTCACTCTAGACACGTGGCGGTGTTCACTCTAGACGCGTGGCGGTGTTCACTCTAGACACGTGGCGGTGTTCACTCTAGACGCGTGGCGGTGTTCAGTCTAGACACGTGGCGGTGTTCACTCTAGACGCGTGGTGGTGTTCACTCTAGACGCGTGGTGGTGTTCACTCTAGACGCGTGGTGGTGTTCACTCTAGACGCGTGGCAGTGTTCACTCTAGACGCGTGGCGGTGTTCACTCTAGACACGTGGCAGTGTTTACTCTAGACACGTGGCAGTGTTCACTCTGGACGTGTGGTGGTGTTCATTCTCTGCATGTGGAGTGGGGACAACCGGGGGATCCGGAGGGAAATCTACGCGACCACGGGGAGAGAGAGAGAGAGACGCAAACTACAAATATACAGCCAGCGTCAGGGTTGGGATCGAACCCACGACTTCCTGTATGCCAGGAGAGGTAGTCAATGAATTACTTGGTGGAGTGAGGAAGCATTAATACTGAGCAGGTGAAGGTGGCCAGGCGTGGGTGTGGACACACCACCACCTGTGAACCATGCCAGTGTGTGACAGTGTAAAGTTTGTGTTTGCAGTAAAGTCTATTAACTCTATTGAACAGTGAGGTTATATCAAAGCTGTAGTTTGTTTTTTGTTTTCCTCTGGAACTCTTTGTAAGAATGGAAACAGTCAAGAAGTGATCACAGCACACACTTGCATCTGAAGTCAGATCTGTTCATCCCAGCATTCAAGGACATCGTGAGCCTGGCTGGCTTCACACCTCTAAGTTGCGATTGAACATTAATTTATGCATTTGTGGATGACACAAATAGGATTATTTTCAACACCCTTTGCTATGTCAGCTGATTTTAGCTTTCATACATATTCATTTTGAAGCCAGACAGCTGAAATTGTGTGCTCGGAGTTTTGGGTTAACATTCATTTTGAAGATACGAGGGCTTCCAGGCATGTTTATGACCATTCGCCCTCTCATTGTGTGCCATAACAGCCCGTGTGATGAATTTGGGAAAATGTTTCACTATATCATGAATAACTATAGACGTGTAAGTCACGTGTGACTGTGTATATGCATTCCTCTGTACATCGATACTGACGTGTAGATGGTGTGGATATTCTTTTTCTCTTTCTGCAGCTGTCGCTGCCTCTGCAGAATTGGTCTGATGGAGCAAAGGCCTTCGGCACGGCGCGGTGCAAAAAGGCATCAATGCGACCGGTGTGCATACAGCACGGATCGTACTGAACATCTTACACAGCACCAGAGAACTCACACAGGAGAGAAACCTTTCATGTGCAGTGTGTGTGGGAAGCCGTTTGCACGTTCAGCTCATCTGGTAATACACCAGAGAACACACACGGGAGAGAAACCCTTCAAGTGCAGTGTGTGTGGGAAGGCGTTTATAGATTCATCTACTCTTGTAGCACACCAGAGAACACACACGGGAGAGAAACCCTTCAAGTGCAGTGTGTGTGGGAAAGCGTTTGCACATTCATCTTCTCTTATACCACACCAGAGAACACACACGGGAGAGAAACCCTTCAAGTGCAGTGTGTGTGGGAAGTCGTTTATAAATGTATCTACTCTTATAGCACACCAGAGAACACACACGGGAGAGAAACCCTTCAAGTGCAGTGTGTGTGGGAAGGCGTTTTCACAGTCATCTTCTCTTGTATCGCACCAGAAAACACACACAGGAGAGAAACCCTTCAAGTGCAGTGTGTGTGAGACGGCGTTTGCACGTCCATCTGCTCTTGTAACACACCAGAGGACACACACAGGAGAGAAACCCTTCAAGTGCAGTGTGTGTGGGAAGGCGTTTGCACAGTCACAACATCTTCAAGGACACCAGAGAACACACAAGCATCAGACGATCCACCAGGAGCGTAGTCTGAAATCAGCTTGTGAAAGTCAAAGTGCCGCAATGAGCGCATCCCTCATTAAACAAGAATCGGAAGAATATCCCAGCTTGGAAACTTTTGAAGGTATCGAGGTGAAATATGAAGAGGTGAAGGTGGAATATGAAGAAGTGATGGTGAAGAGCGAAGAAGTGAAGGTAAAATGTGAAGATGAAGATTCAACTCCAAAATCGGACCTTCACATGGATGGAGGCAACGTGAAGCAGGAGGAGAATTCTGACTGTGAGGCAGAGCGAGGCAACTCCCAGCAGTTTGTGGAAGTGGAGGTGTGGGTGGACTTCCTCCGAGACAATACAAAGTCAAATGGAGACCCGGGAGATGCGTAAGCCAGAGACGATGTCGCTCCAATAGATGCACCTTTGTCACAGGCCTTTAATGACAAGAATGTGAAGTTGAACACTCAATTCCTAGGTTCAATCTGCAGGGTAAGAGCGGCCAGTCTTTGTGGACCTGTGTGTTGCGTAGATCTCTAACCAGGAGCGAGAGCCAATAAGCTCCCAAGCATTCACTATGTTATCATAATTGCATTTGTATGGTGCTTGCTTAATCGCCTCGGCAATTCGGAGTTTTGTATCGTATCTCGTTTCAAACACTCAAAGAGCACCCCCAAGTAACAGCTGCCCCTGTGTGGAACAAGGTGGTGGCTGTTGTATATATTGGCCTTTTTTCAAAATTGATATGAACAATAATTCCGCCAAAATATTTTTTTAAATAATCAACAGCAGCTGCGTTCTACAAGTCACACCAGGCAAGGAAGTAGCCATAAAAGGTAATAATAAAAAACCCAGGTGCAAAAAGGGGAGAGGGGGGGTGATAATGAGATTCTGGGCAAATCTCTCCCGGGCTTCAAAGGCCGACTTAAGAATAAGTCGACATAGAATGCACTCAGATTAAGAACCAGGCTACAATCTCCATTAGTGGGTTACTATTTATCGTATATTATATTAATGTCATCCACCTTATTTTTTATTATCATTCTATTTACGTGACTTTACCGAAAGAACCAAAGAATGAATTCCAGCAGTCACGGAAGTTTTTAAGTAAACACTTAGTTACATCTCTAACCTCAGGATATCGAAATATAACTCGAGAATGAAGCCGATACCGGTCAATCACACGCGACCAAGAGAATGCGTTCCATAGAGAGAGCCTCCAACCACCTTAGTCTTCCAGAAGCACGTGCTAGCAATACATTACACATCAGCAGGGCACCTTGCCTTGAGAAATCGAACACCATGAAGGAATTCCAAACTATGATGGAAGTACTGTAAACACTGCTCCAAACATACCTTGAGTCACTTACAGAGTCAGAACTGCAAAAAGTGCTACAGTATCAAGCTATTAGAGGTCAACTAATATTTTTAACTTCCAACTGGTACGAGAGAACACGACTTCAAAGGCCACAGCGCCCTTCTTTGAGAGAGAGGGAAGAGGGGCGGAGGAGTGGAGAATGCAACCGGGCAAAAGGAACCCCTCCTCCCAGATTAATTCTTGAAATCAGAACATCCACACAAAGAGCGAAATCAAAGGATTTCTGGTCCTTTGTAAAAAGGCGGGCAGAGGGGAGAGAATTTCACATATAAGCAAGGACAGAGCATACAACTCAGTAGTGCGAGGGGTAGGCTCTAGGGCAGCGGTCGGGAACCTATGGCTCGCGAGCCATATATGGCTCTTCCAGTGACGGCATATGGCTCCCAGACAATTTTGAGTTGAAAAAATAATTTACAAAAAATCAGTTTGGAACTGATTTTAAAATACTTGTGATATTAGCTTAATAATACTGTGTCATTTTAAAGTAAACAGAAATTAGTTTTGAAGATAAATTTCACGGGTCACGCCTGCACGAAGCTCAACCTCACCACGTCGTACGAACCAGACTACAAGGCCATCAGCAAAACCACGCAGCACCAGAAGTCGCATTAAAAGTAAGACATTTAATTTATTATACGTTAAAAATACTATATGGCTCTCGATGAAATATATTTAGAAATATTTGGCTTTTATGGCTCTCCCAGTCAAAAAGGTTCCCGACCCCTGGTCTGGGCATGACCTCGAGATCATCCCATGGGTGTCGGAGATGATCCACACACACACGTTGCGCACATGTCGGGACTAATAAGAGTACTCCAAAAGTTAACCTTGTGTATCGCCCATTGAATTAGGTAGATACGGTCGTTTAGAAGTATTTTAGTTATTCTTTTTGTTAATTGCATAACTTCTAGATTTGAAGCTTTCGTGACTGCAAGGATTCAGATTCTTAGGTTTTTTCAGTAAAGTCACGTAGATAAAAAAATTAAAATTCATAAAAGTAAAATAAAAAAATTAAAATTAAAATCACAGCACGATAGCAATCGGGCTGTGACGGTTCCACCTGAAGACGGAAGCTTGTGTTGCCTCCGAAACGTCGTGATTTTTATTTTACTTTTATTATTATGTTTTATCTACCTGACTTTACCGAAAAAACTTAAGAATTTGAATTACATAACTGTACCAATGAATTGATTGATGAAACGAAACATTTAGAAACATCTATGTTACGAATCTACACATTCACAGGGAGACTTGTGTTGAAATCTTTCTTTTTATCACAGAATCTTGCCCGCGAATGTATTGAAGCTTTAGCCAATTGATAACATTTGCTAGACAAGCAGGCACACTGCCGCACACCATTGTTCCAAGACATTTCGTTAATTGCATAATCTTACCAATGAATTCATTGAGGTCTACTTTTGCTTTCGGGACATGTTTCTTTATTGCTGTTTGCATGAATTGTCACATACATTTTTAAGGACTTTTTCCCATCGCCGTATATGCTCGCTTTACTCTGAGGAATTAACCGATTGTTCTGTTACCCAGTTTAACAAACGTGATCATTGAGGGCTAAATGTCCGGATCAATAAGGAGAACATCTCCAGGAGTACTGTTGACATTCCTAGCATAAGAGTTCGCATATTAGAGTGTTATGTTTTTGTTTGGAGATTAAAGTTGCTTAACACAGAAGTGTCTGAGTGGTGCCTTCCTAAGTTCATGCGTAATAACCTTTATTATGAGAACTGTATCCCGCGGTGAGATCTGAATCTTGAGACCTGACATCAACACACTAAGACATAATCAGTAAAAGTTAAAGTGAGAATAATTGTGTTATCCCGATTGGTAATACAACCCTAGACAACGAGGCAGAGACTAATACTGGTAGGAACGAAGTGGACCAGACCACCAATAGATTATATCGTCCGTCCGTCCGCGTCCGTCCGTCCGACAAGATGGCCGCCCGCTCCCCCTGCGACCTGTGAATTAAACAAGATGGCCGGCGCCTCACGGCGAAACTTTTTGATCGACTGACTATGCTTTGGGCGAACTCATTTATTCTGGTGGGTGAACAGTGGCGGGGAGGGGTGGAGGAGGAATTGATGATAAAAACAAACTTGCACCATCGTTACAGCTGCCGCGACGAGAGATGTGGGAGGAGAAGCGGCGACCGCTGCCTTGCAGGTGAGAGGTGCGTGTGTGTGTGTGCGCGTGCGTGCGTGTGTGTATGTGTGTGTGTGCGCGTGCGTGCGTGTGTGTGCGTGTGTATGCGCGTGTGTGCGCGTGCGTGTGTGTATGTGTGTGCGCGTGTGTATGCGTGTGTGTGTGTGTTCGTGTGTATGCGCGTGTGTGCGCGTGCGTGCGTGTGTGTATGTGTGTGTGTGTGCGTGTGTATGCGCGTGTGTGCGCGTGTGTGTATATGTGTGACTGTGTGCGTGTGTGCGTGCGTGTGTGTATATGTGTGACTGTGTGCGTGTGTGCGTGCGTGTGTGTATATGTGTGACTGTGTGCGTGTGTGTGTGCGTGTCCGGCCCACTCGAGCGGCGTGATGAATGGGCGCTATTGGGCTTCGGATCGTTATTCACGGCGAACTGGAAGCGTAGCAACACAACTTCATTACGTGTGCGTGCATGTGTGTGTACGTGTGTGTGTGGGTGCGTGTGTATGTGCGTGTGTGCGCGTATGTGCGTGTGTGTGTGCGCGTGTGTGTGCGGTCGATATCCCTGTACCGGTATTAGTATTATTCCTACCAGCCCACCCCGCAGGGTCCTGTTTATCATAATTGCATACATTAGCATACTTACATCACACTTGCATAACTTAATACAATTACACCTCCCCAATTAGCATACCATTATGTATAATTGCATAAATTAGCATACATTTTGATTCACATTGTTTAGAAATTATTTCTGTTATTTTTTAAAGACCCGATATATACAACATGGCCCTGCACCGGCCTGCATGTCGACAAGAGACTGTCAGTAGGGGGCGATGGTTGATGTGGCATCTCAGTTGTGTAGTGTGGAGGTAATTTCGATTTAAAGCTTTCGTGACTGCAGGGATTCATCTTCTTGGTTCTTTCGGTAAAGTCGTCACGTAGAAGGGAAATAATAAAATAATAAAAATAAAACATAATAAAATAATTCTCACGACGTTTCGGCCACAACTCAAGCAGCCGTCCTCAGGTGAAGAACATGTCTGTCGATAAGACAGAGTCTGAATGACATGTCCTCGGCTTGGAACGTGACTTTACCGAAAGAACCAATGTGTAGGCAATGTTTAGCATTAGCTCAACTTTGACCGAGACGCCTTGTTTTGAATGGCACGATAGTATGTTGTACACACACTGTTAAGCAGACGGTGCGTATTTTTTTTTAAATAGCTTCTTGTTAATGCGATGTAACCTGATGCAGTATATTGCAGTGCAGTAACTAGTTATAGTTTGTGTAAAACATTCCTTTGTTTCGTGGAGATATCGATAAATGAAAGACGTCGTGTCTGCTGATCTGCTTCATAGCAAGGAGGTAATTTTAAGAGCACATTTGAAATGCATTTTTGGTAGAGATTTGTATTTGGTTTCAAGGCAGAGCACATCTAGTTCTCCACAACAACACTCATTAGGATTTTGCACGACATCTTATATGTTCATGTTCTTGGTTCTTTCGGTAAAGTCACGTAGAATGGAAATAATAAAATAATAAAAATAAACCAATTAAATAATTCTCACGACGTTTGGGCCACAACGCAAGCAGCCGTCCTCAGGTGGAGAACAGGTCTGTCGAGAAGACAGAGTCTGAATGAAACGTCGTGAGAATTATTTTATTGTTTTATTTTTATTATTTTATTATTTCCCTTCTACGTGACGACTTTACCGAAAGAACCAAGAAGATGAATCCCTGCAGTCACGAAAGAAGCTTTACATCTAAATTTAAATGTTGCCTCTTAAGAAGACTCCGTCTCCATACAAACCCACTGCACAAAGACAAAGATCCCCCGTGTAGCCTGGACAGAATGTTGGGGCAAGTGCTGTTAGCGAGCACCTAACACAAAGACAAAGATGCCCCTATAGCCTGCACAGAATGTTGGGGCAAGTGCTGTTAGCGAGCACCTAACACAAAGACCCCCCCTATTAGCCCCCCTTTCTACAACCCCCTAGAACAGGGGTGGGGAACGTCCGGCCCGCGGGCCGTAGAAGGTTACGACACATTTATAAATAACGCGGTCTAACCCAAAAACCTTTATTATCAATAATATTGGTCGCGAAAGCCTGCTACGTGTTAAACTGATAAGTGGCATCGTCCAGAGTGATGGTGCATACCCCTGGACAACGAGAAACCACAAGTTCGCCACCATCATTATTGGATAACTTTATGCATAATCGCTTCCTAATCATATACACAATAATTAAAACATTACAATCATTACGCTTAACAAGCATATTCTTAATTAGAATAAAACACGTTTAATTGCGTTTACAATCACACTTAATATATGTCTACATGTGTTTTTATTTTATTCATTTTAAACATCGCAATACTGTATATACAACAATCTACTCACCCACTCTCTTATCCAGCCTCTGCCACTCACTCACTCACTGATCCACCCATTCACCCACTCATTCACGGACCCAATCACCCATTCACTCACTACTCACCCACTCACTCAACCAGACACTCATTCACTGACCCAATCACCCATTCACTCACTACTCACCCACTCACTCAGCCAGACACTCATTCACTTATCCACTCATTAACTCACTCATTCACTCACTACTCATTCACTCAGCCAGACACTCATTCACTGACCCAATCACCCATTCACTCACTACTCACCCACTCAGCCAGACACTCATTCACTTATCCACTCATTAACTCACTCATTCACGGACCCAATCACCCATTCACGCACTACTCACCCACTCACTCAGCCAGACACTCATTCACTGACCCAATCACCCATTCACTCACTACTCACCCACTCACTCAGCCAGACACTCATTCACTGACCCAATCACCCATTCACTCGCCCAACCGCTCACTCACGCACCCATTTACCCATCAGCCCAGTTTAGTTTGTAGTTTTTATTTTCCCGTAAGGCGCAACGACAATCACAACATTGATTTATACAGAAATCCTATGAGCTATAAAGCTCTTTAACACAGATTTTTAGTACACACGGGGAGGGCCATCCCAGGCAGCGATTTTTATTCTCGTGATTTTAGACGAATACGTAGCGTGTGAACGCAGCCTTGCTACAAACACGCTGCACCAGAAAGTCACTTCTATATTTATAGCGTGAGGGTGTGGTACTGGAGTAGTGTAGTACCATTATTAGTACTCCGGTACAGGGCAGGGTTCAACACGGATTAGTTTAAAATGCACATGATAGTCACTTATGCATTTATATACATATAGTGTGTGTGTCGTACTTGGTACGATACTCATACTACAGTACCAGTACCCCAGATCCTACGGGTTTTCTCTCCGTGTTTAGGATCACTACTATACACTACACTATACACTACACTATACACTACACTACTACAGTATACACTACACTATACACTACACTACTACAGTATACACTACACTACAGTATACACTACACTATACACTACACTACTACAGTATACACTACACTACTACAGTATACCCTACACTATACACTACACTATACACTACACTACTACAGTATACCCTACACTATACACTACACTACTACAGTATACACTACACTATACACTACTACAGTATACACTACACTATACACTACTACACTATACACTACACTACTACAGTATACCCTACACTATACACTATACTACTACAGTATATACTACACTATACACTACACTACTACAGTAGACTCTCGATTATCCGCGTGTGGTTTATCCGATTTGCGGATTAACCGCGCACCTGAGATTTTGACTTAAATTAACAACTTGTGGATTTTTCCTCAAGCCCAAATGAATCATCTAAAAACAGTTATACAAGATTGTTATTCTTGGAAATGTTTATTGCAAGTCATACGGTGATTAAAGCGAGCAAATGTGTGCTCCGGTTAATCCGAAATCCAAGCAGTCACCTCCACAGGACAGTTGTAGTGCCACAAGAGGGGAGGGGCTGCTGGGGGCTCTGGGATCCTAGACAGATAAGCCCTTGGTGCCAGGCGCTAGGATCCCAGGCACCCCGGACAGTTAAGCCCCTTGGCGCCACCAACGGGGGGGGGGGGGGGGCTGTGTGTGCTCTGTGGGATATCTGGGGGCGCACACAACCCCACCCCTCGTTGGGGACGAGGCATAAAAGGGCAGCTCCCTGGCCGATCGAGGCCAGTCGCAGCTCAAGACCCAAGACCCGCCAGCCAGCTTAGGACCCTGGACCCCCTCGTCCCGCTTGTCCTTGTAAGGGCCGGGACGCTGTGAGGGCCAGTGGTGGGACTCTGGGACTCCCGGCTCTACGTCCTTGTAAGGGCGAGTTCCGAGGAAGCCAGAGTCCAGACCCGCACCTTGGCTCGGTCGGGTAAAGTAGCCTCCCCTAGGGGGATTGTAGCCGGAGGACCCCAGAGCGTAGCCAGAGCAGTGTATCTAGGCTGTGTATCTAGGCTGTGTATCTAGGCTGTGTACCTAGGCTGTGTACCTAGGCTGTGTATCTAGGCTGTGTACCTAGGCTGTGTACCTAGGCTGCGTACCTAGGCTGCGTACCTAGGCTGTGTACCTAGGCAGTGTACCTAGGCTGTGTACCTAGGCTGTGTACCTAGGCAGTGTACCTAGGCTGCGTACCTAGGCAGTGTACCTAGGCTGTGTACCTAGGCAGTGTACCTAGGCTGTGTACCTAGGCTGTGTACCGAGGCTGTGTACCTAGGCTGTGTACCTAGGCTGTGTACCTAGGCTGTGTACCTAGGCTGTGTATCTAGGCTGTGTACCTAGGCTGCGTACCTAGGCTGCGTACCTAGGCTGCGTACCTAGGCTGTGTACCTAGGCTGTGTCGCTAGGCTGTGTATCTAGGCTGTGTACCTAGGCTGTGTCGCTAGGCTGTGTACCTAGGCTGCGTATCTAGGCTGTGTACCTAGGCTGTGTATCTAGGCTGTGTACCTAGGCTGTGTACCTAGGCTGTGTATCTAGGCTGTAACAGAGTATCAGGACTGTTGGAGTGTTGTATTATAATAAAGAAGTTACCTCTACAAGTGTCTCCGGAACCCATTACACAGTAATTGGCACATCTTTACAACAGTGGGTGGCAGGGTTTGATTGATGTTGATTGGCTGTGGCTCTGCTGTCATCCACTCGGTGGGCAGTCTTCTGCGCGGGAGTAGGAAAGTGACTGAGCACGCGCATCGGTCGTTTTCGTTCATTAACAGACTACATTTTCTTAACTTAAACATAATTTACACTAAATGTTAGTGTTGTTTTGGCACAGATGTCCGCAAAAAATCGAAGTGTTTGGATTATCCGCGATTTTGCAATATCCGCGGATGTCCTCCCCGTCATTAGCGTGGATAATCGTGAGTCTACCGTATCAATAGCTGGGCTTAAGCCAGTTCTATATCTGTACGGTCTTCTTGGTTCTATCGGTAAAGTCACGTAGAAGGGAAATAATAAAATTATAAAAATAAAACATTAAATACAATTCTCACGACGTTTCGGCCACAACGCAAGCAGCCGTCCTCAGGTGAAGAACAGGTCTGTCGGGAAGACAGCGTCTGTCTTTCCGACAGAACCAAGAAGATGAATCCCTGCAGTCACGAAAGCTTTAAATCGAAATGTATCTGTACGGTGTCCAGGGGGCTCTCCGATGTGGACCTCGTTTCGCACTCACATCGTCGACTGTTTGCTGAAAAGGCACAAGGCGCCACGGTGGCGAGATGTTAACTGCCTCGCCCGGTCTACGGGAGGTCGTGGGTTCAATCCCGACCCCTGACCGCCCGCTGTTTGTTTGGAGTCCCATCTTAAAGGTGCATTGCAAAATTATAATACTCCGATTGATGCTCCTACTGCTGTTGTGGAGTGACTCATGCAGCCAGCTATGGCTGCAGGGTTTTGGTAGTACATGTTGTTTATGTCGTTTATTGTGAAAATTCCGTCACAGTTCCTATGATCGCTGTTTCACTGGTTTCATGGCTTTATTTTGGTGATTTCGAAAAGTGTATTGGTTTAGCCATTGCTCTGTATAAATGTTATAAACTATATTTTATCTCGGGTGAAAAAGGTAAACTTTTGATCGTCTTGGAACAAATTAAGCCCGTTAACTTGCATTTCCCATATTCCATAAACGATCATTTCAATGAACGATGGTTTTCGTGGAACCGATTATTATCGTGAACCGAGCGAACCGCTGTTTAACGTAACGACGGACAAATAACGGGGCCTTTTCTCCCACGGGAACACGACGTGTTCAATGGATCGATCGCGCGCGTGACGGCAGAGCACCTGAACAGTCGGTCGCGAGCGCTACACATCACCGGCATTCTCACACTTCTTCGGTGCGCCATGGGGGCATTTTAGCTCGACGTGCACGTGAAAGAAACGTGCAAGAAATGAGTAGCTCAGGCTAAAGAGACGGATGGCTTCTTAAGGGTTGACGGGGAAGTTAGCAGCACGGCTGCTCGCGATATCGTTACACGGCGGGTCAATCCAAAATGTCTCGTCAATAGGACCCTTACGGGAGGCGGATCCGTCAATCGAAATACAGGTGTATCAAAATGATAGACCCAATTTCAAAGCAGTATATTTCACGATGGCAACACGTTACAATTACACAAAAAGTTACAAACGGTTTAATGAGTCACTATGGGAACCTCATTTGCCAGTAAAAATATGATAATTGGTTTTTTACCCTTCTATCTGGCAACAAAACTGACACCTTTTTACAAGGAGTCATGTTTGCATAGACCGCAATACCTGCAGTCATAATACAAACAAAAGACGGTTTAATGAGTCATCAAGTTTTACTAACCATTTTATAAATGCTCTATGTGCCCCCTCCACCTGCGGTACGGATAACATCGAGACGATAGTTGAATTCGTCTCAAACGCCTCTCAAAGCGTCTCCTTCCACTGAAGTCACCGCTGCCGTGATTCTGTTCATTAAGTCATCCAGATGAGTCGCTAACGGTGGCACAAAAACATCACGGTCTTTGACGTATCCCCACAAGAAAAAGTCGCAGGGTGTGGTGACGTCTGGGGGTGATCTTGGGGGCCAAGAGTGCAGCGCCAAGTCTTGGGGTCCCGTGCGACCTGTCCAACGTTGAGGCGGAGTGTCCTGCGAATGACTGAGGCTAGGGGCTGTTTGTGCGCTGGGAGAGGCATCTCGCGGTACTCATTTAAAACTCTACGATTCTAGATTTGAAGCTTTCGTGACTGCAAGGATTCATATTCTTAGGTTTTTTCGGTAAAATCACATAGGTAAAACATTAAAATTAATAAAAGTTAAATAAAATAAAAATCACGACGTTTTGGAGGCAACACAAGTCTCCGTAATCAGGTGGAACCGTCATAGCCACGACAGCTGTATCACGTGACTTACTTGACCCACTAACCCAACCACCCACTCACTCACCCACTCACTCATTCACCCACTCACTCATTCACCCACTCACTCACCCACTCACCCACTCGCCCACCCACTCACCCACCATCACAGCCACGACAGCTGTATCAAGTGATACACTTGATACAGCTGTCGTGGCTGTGACGGTTCCACCTGAAGACGGAAGCTTGTGTTGCCTCCGAAACGTCGTGATTTTTATTTTATTTTTATTTTACTTTTATTAATTTAAATTTTTTACCTACGTGACTTTACCGGGAAAACCTAAGAATATTAAACTCTATGCCCCGCCCTCTCTCTATGCCCCGCCCTCTCTATGCCCCGCCCTTTCAAGTGGTAAGAGTTTCATTCATGGGCGGTTCGTGTTGCAGATATATAGCAATTTCAAATCGGGTCCAGCCGCGACCCTGACGTGTTCTCAGCCGTACAAATGGGCGTTGCACAGCAGAGGTCGCAATCGGGTACCCAATACCCGTACCCCCTACCCGATACCTGGCTACCCGTACCCGGCCGGGTATCGGGTAGGGTACGGGTACCCGTTTGCGACCCTGGTGCGGCCGGGTAAGGAATCAAAACCCGTTTGCGACCTCTGTTGCACAGTTAAGAAGCCGATGACGATGATGACAATGAAGTGTGGGTTACGGCCCCACTCCTGTCCGACGTACATCTCGTCAGCGTGGAGGAGTAGGCCAAATACCCTCAAATAACCCCCGAGAGCGTTGTCCCCGAAACTCGATCTTGAGTTGGCAATTCTGGAAAACTTGCCTCTGGGAATGTTTCCATGATTTAAAAGCGACAAACTCATTTTGTTTTTATCATTTTCCCTCCACCTTCATGGCGCCTGGCATCTTTCTCCTGATCATATCCTCATCTTCCACCTCCTCTTCCTCCTCATCTTCCACCTTCACCTTAGCAACACTTGTGTAGACCTCATGATGACCATCATCAACATCATCAACATCATCAACATCATCAACATCATCATCATCGTCGTCGCTGTCTCTTCTCTCCTGCTTCACGATCAACAAGGGCCCCAGGGGCCAATGCTCGTCTCCGTGGCGACCGTCGTCACCGCCGTTTCCATGACGACCGTCGTCACCGCCGTCTCCGTGGCGACCGTCGTGGTTGCCGGGGCTCTCCTCTCCCGTCTCCAGCTTGACGACGGAGAATCCCAAGTGGGGACTCTCGCTCCCACAGCCCTCGGACGTCGCCATTCCTGCCTCTTCACCCGGCCACAGTCCAGAGCCGCAGGTTTTGACCGCCGCTACCGACGATGATGCTGCTAACGACGTCGAAGCCGCCGCGGTCGATTCCGCTACCGACGACGCAGCCGCCACAGCTGATGCCACAGATGATGCCGCAGATGATGCCGCAGATGATGCCGCAGATGATGCCGCAGATGATGCCGCAGATGATGCCGCTACGGACGACGCGACCGTTTCTGCCGCGGCGGATCTCCCCCGGCGTTCCGCCTCCCCCCCTCCTCCACCCCCTCCCCCTCCTCTTCCATCCCCTCCCCCCCTCCCCACGGCCGTTAACCGCGGCCTCCCGCCGGTGAACCTCCCGGTGCTTCTTGAGCGAGGCCGCGTGGGCGAACGCCCGGCCGCACTCAGCGCAGCCGAAGGGCTTCTCCCCGGCGTGGGTGCGGCGGTGTCCCCGGAGGTCCCCCGACTGGCCGAACCGACGTCCGCAGTCCTCGCACTCGTACGGCCGTTCCCCGGTGTGGGTGCGGCGGTGCCGGCGGAGGCAGCCGGCCTCGGCAAACCCGCGTCCGCAGTCCTGGCACTCGTAGGGCCTCTCCCCGGTGTGAGTGCGGCGGTGGCGGCGGAGGGCGCCCGACTCGGCGAACGCCGCCCCGCACGCCGCGCACGAGTAGGGCCGCTCGCCCGTGTGGGTGCGGCGGTGGCCCCGCAGGTGGCCCGAGGTGGCGAAGCGGCGGCCGCAGTCGCCGCAGCGGTGGGGCCGCTCGCCGCTGTGCGTCCGGCCGTGGCGGGACAGGTCGCCCGACGTCGCGAAGCGGCGGCCGCACTCGCCGCAGCCGTGGGGCCGCTCGCCGCCGTGGGTCCGGCGGTGGTTGCGGAGGGTGCCGCTCTCGGCGAACGACTTGCCGCATTCGGGGCAGGCGAACGGCTTCTCGCCGGTGTGCGAGCGCAGGTGGCGCCGCAGGTGGCCGCTCTCGGCGTAGGCCTTGCCGCAGCGGGGGCAGGCGTGGGGACGCTCGCCCGAGTGGGTGCGGCGGTGCTTGCCGAGGGAGCCCGACTCGGCGAACGACTTGCCGCAGGCCGGGCAGGCGTAGGGGCGCTCCCCGGTGTGCGTGCGCTCGTGGTTGCGGAGGCTCCCGGCGCGGTCCGTGCCGTACGGGCACATGGAGCACAGGTGGCGCTTGGCGCCCGGACGGTCGGCGGTGGTGGTGGTGGTGGCGGCGGTGGTGGTGGTGGTGGTGTCGGCGGTGGTGGTGGTGTCGGTGGTGGTGTCGGTGGTGGTGGCGGTGGTGGTGGCGGTGGTGGTGGCGGTGGTGTCGGTGGTGGTGTCGGTGGTGGTGGTGGTGATGGTGGTGTCGGTGGTGGCAGTGGCGGTGGTGGTGGTGGTGTCGGTGGCCGGACGCTCCATTGGTTGGATGGGGTGGGTGGTGGTGGACATCCGGTAGAACTGAGGGGTGACAACGGTGGTGGAGGAGGAGTTGCCTAGCAACGGAGGAGTTGCTTAGCAACAGAGGAGTTGATTCGCGATGGATGAGTTGCCTAGCAACAGAGGAGTTGCCTAGCAACGGAGGAGCTGCTCAGCGATGGATGAGGAGTAACGGCCCGCCGATGGAGTTGCCCTACCAACGGAGGAACAACGATTGGGCGTCAGCACGACAACTGCTGGACATCTGTTAACAAAGAGCTTTACAGCTCACCGGGTTTTTCCCCAATATGAATAACAAACATTCTGATGTTGAGGAAGTCACTGGGGGCTGGGCAGAGACACAGAGACACAGAGAGACGGAGACACAGAGACACAGAGAGACACAGCGAGACAGAGACAGAGAGACAGAGAGACAGAGAGACACAGAGACAGAGACACACAGAGACAGAGAGACACAGAGAGACAGAGAAACACAGAGACAGAGAGAGACAGAGACAGAGAGACACAAAGACACAGACAGAGAGACACAGAGAGACAGAGAGACACAGACAGACACAGAGAGACAGAGAGACACAGAGAGACACAGAGACAGAGAAAGACAAAGACACAGAGAGACAGAGACACACAAAGACAGACACAGAGATACAGAGACAGAGACACAGAGAGACCGAGAGAAACAGATAGACACAGAGACACACAGAGACACAAAGACACAGAGACACACAGAGACACACACAGAGACACACAGAGACACACAGAGAGACACAGAGAGACAGAGACGCTGAAAATTATCTTCACAGCTGCCCTTTCTCGTCTCTACTATAAAACTAAACTATTTGTTTTATCTTACCAGGTCAGGACTCGCTAATGTGTCGCACTTTTGTCAGACGCGGCCTGGACTATCACCTGCAGTGACAGCAGCTCAAGTGTCTGACATCGCCACCACCATCATCATCGCGTGGAGATTCATAGCAGAAGCCAAATACTCTAAACGGGTGTTTCTACAGACTTCTAGAGATCCACAGAGACCCACATAGACCCATACTCATAGAGACCCACAGAGACCCATACTCAGAGACCCACAGAGACCCACACAGACACACAGAGACCCACAGAGACCCATACTCATAGAGACCCACAGAGACCCACACAGACACACAGAGACCCACACAGACACACAGAGACCCATACAGACCCATACTCAGAGACCCACAGAGACCCATACTCATAGAGACCCACAGAGACACACAGAGACCCACAGAGACCCACACAGACACACAGAGACCCATACAGACCCATACTCAGAGACCCACAGAGACCCATACTCATAGAGATCAAAAGAAACCCAGAGAGACCCATACTAAAACACACACAACATACTCACACAACATCCATAGAGTACATTACACACTACACAACATACACACAACATGCACAGCACATTGCAACTACACAATACACACACAACATGCGTACAGCATTGTGCAAAGAATACATGATACACTTCACCCACACACAACAACCGTCATTCGCCACTAAGTGGCGGTGACGTCACCACGACGCTTGTGCCAGGCCATGTGCACGTTGAGGCCACGTGAAGTGTCGAACGCCCGCTGGCAGGAGGTCACGGGGCAGACCCAGCAGGTGCCACGGGTCGACTGACCGAGATGACCGAGATGACTGACTGATGCACCACCTGTGCCCCCTACTGTGCCAACTTGCTGTGCTTTAGTCACCCAGCGCTCCGCTCGTTGTTGTGAGCGTCGCTCCTCCCCCCTCTGTTGTTGTTGGAGGGTGACTGCCTCCAACTGCCCAGTAGCGTCCTTCACGAGCCTCCTCCACAGAGGCCGATCTTGACACCGCTGGTACCAGTCATCGGCAAGTCCACTCAGCTCCACGTCCTCCTGTACCACTCCATCTCTTCTCCAGCCCGTGCCACACCCATTTAGCCCCCTCGATCCGGCCGAACAAAAGCTATTTAGGCATGCGGTGACTGGGCATGCAGGCTACATGGCCCAGCCAACGCAGCCTTGCCTGCCGGAGGAGCTCACCAATGGGACTTTGTCCAGATCTTTCAAGGATTTGTGAGCTCCGCACACAATCCAGACTGGTTAAACCCAGGACTGATCTTAGGCAGGCCAGCCTAAATGTTTCTAACCGGCGAAGATGTTCCATTAGGGGGGTCCACGTTTCGCAAGCGTAGAGAAGGGAGGGAATGACCGTGGCCGAGAAGACCTGAAGCTTCGTGCGGAGCGACAGACCAGGTAGCTTCCACACAGCGTTACGCAACCGATGAAAAGATATTGCCGCTCGACTGATTCGGTGTGAGACCTCTGCTGATAAACTGGAGCCGGTCATAAGCACACTGCCCAGGTATGGGAAACTCTCCACTCTCTCCACAACTGCCCTATCACCAATTGGGAGTTGTGGGAGTGGAGTATCCGATGGTACAAAATACCCAGGCAGGTGCTTAGTTTTGGTGGGGCCCCACCTCTTAGTGGCAAGCTCCAGGTTCAGCAGCAGCGCCTCCAACTCCTCCTCTGAGTGAGCAGCAATCACCAAATCATCGGCATACATAACATGTTTTTACACTATGGGAACCTCATTTGCCAGTAAAAATATAATTGTTTTTTTACCCTTCTATCTGGCAACAAAACTGACACCTTTCTACAAGGAGTCATGTTTGCATAGACCGCAATACCTGCAGTCATAATACAAACAAAAGACATAACTCTGATAATGTGCACTGTCCTTGAAGTTGATTGGTCCACACCCGAGACAGCTTTCCTTAGAGCGTACGCCTTTTGGCGTCATCTGGTCCAACCCATGTGAGACTAGGCTCTAAGGAAAGCTGTCTCGGGTGTGGACCAATCAACTTCAAGGACAGTACATACATTATCAGAGTTATGTTCTTTAGTTTGTATTATGACTGCAGGTATTGCGGTCTATGCAAACATGACTCCTTGTAAGAAGGTGTCAGTTTTGTTGCCAGATAGAAGGGTAACAAAACAATTATCATACGTAACATGGTTGACCAATAGGGAGCCATTCGTTAACTGCACCTGGGCATCGATCAGCCTCCCATTCTATCTGTACCACACAACACACGTACAACATGCATACAATATGCACACACTAAACACACACAGGAGTGGTTAGTAGTGGACAAGGTGTGTAATTGTTTTATTTATAATTATATATCATTAGTGATTTGTTTAAGACTCTCTGTTTGTGTCTCTGTGTCTCTCTGTGTCTGTGTGACTCTGTCTGTGTCTCTGTCTGTGTCTCTCTGTGTCTCCGTCTCTCTGTCTCTCTGTGTCTCTCTGTGTCTCTCTGTGTCTCTCTGTATCTGTCTCTCTGTGTCTGTGTCTCTGTGTCTCTCTGTGTCTCTGTATGTCTCTCTGTGTCTCTGTATTTCTGTCTCTCTCTGTGTCTTCATCTCTCTGTGTCTCTCTGTGTCTCTCTCTGTGTCTCCGTCTCTCTGTGTCTCTGTGTCTCTCTGTCTCTCTGTGTCTGTGTCTCTCTGTCTCTGTCTGTCTCTCTGTCTGTGTGTGTCTCTCTGTGTCTGTGTGTCTCTGTGTCTCTGTCTGTCTCTGTGTCCCACTCACCCTGTGTCTCTCTCTCTGTGTCTGTGTCTCTGTCTGTCTCTGTGTCCCACTCACCCTGTGTCTCTCTCTCTCTGTGTCTCTGTCTCTCTGTGTCTGTGTGACTCTGTCTCCCTGTGTCTCTCTGTGTCTCTCTGTGTCTGTGTGTCTCTCTCTCTCTCTGTGTCTGTGTCTATGTGTCTCTGTCTGTCTCTGTCTCCAACTCACCCTGTGTCTCTCTCTCTGTGTCTCTGTGTGTCTCTCTCTGTCTGTGTGTCTCTCTGTGTCTCTGTGTCTCTCTGTGTCTGTGTCTATGTGTCTCTGTCTGTCTCTGTCTCCCACTCACCCTGTGTCTCTCTCTCTGTGTCTCTGTGTGTCTCTCTCTGTCTGTGTGTCTCTCTGTGTCTCTGTGTCTCTCTGTGTCTGTGTCTATGTGTCTCTGTCTCTGTCTCCCACTCACCCTGTGTCTCTCTCTCTGTGTCTGTTTTTCTGTGTCTCTGTGTGTCTCTGTCTGTCTCTGTGTCCCACTCACCCTGTGTCTCTCTCTCTGTCTCTGTGCCTGTGTGTCTCTGTCTGTCTCCCACTCACCCTGTGTCTCTCTCTCTGTGTCTCTGTCTCTCTCTGTCTCCCACTCACCCCGAGTCTCTCTCTCTGTGTCTGTCTCTGTGTGTCTCTGTCTGTCTCTGTGTCTCTGTGTCTGTGTCTCTCTGTGTCTCTCTCTCTGTCTCTGTGTGTCTCTGTCTGTCTCTGTGTCCCACTCACCCTGTGCTCTCTCTCTGTGTCTGTGTCTCTGTCTGTCTCTGTGTGTTTCTGTGTGTCTCTGTGTCCCACTCACCCTGTGTCTCTGTCTGTGTGTCTGTGTGTCTCTGTGTGTCCCACTCACCCGAGTCTCGGAGTCTTCGTTGTTGCCGAGTCGAGAGTTCTGGCTCTGAGCGTGACGTCATCATCCCGCGCGTTACACTCGAAAGTGACGTCATCCCGCGTTTTCACTGGAAATGACGTCACGCGCTCTTCGCGTCCCCGACGAATGACGTCACCCACGCGTGTAAACTCATGGGCGACGAAGCATACGTCATCCTCTTGTTGACGGTGGCGTGACGTCACCGACTTTGTACGCAATCCCGAGAGTGACGTCACCCCCTCCCGCAGTTACACTCTAAAATGACGTCACCGCAACTTGCACAGCTGCTGACGTCACTACCACGTGGACTTTAATAATAGAACCAATCTCTCTCTAGCGCCGCTGCCTCTCTAACGCGAGCACTCACGTTTGGGTGGGTGGGTGAGTGGGTGGGTGAGTGTGTGGGTGGGTGAGTGTGTGGGTGGGTGGGTGAGTGGGTGGGTGGGTGGGTGAGTGGTGGGTGGGTGGGTGAGTGGGTGGGTGGGTGAGTGTGTGGGTGGATGAGTGTGTGGGTGGGTGGGTGAGTGTGTGGGTGGGTGGGTGAGTGGGTGGGTGAGTGTGTGGGTGGGTGAGTGGGTGGGTGGGTGAGTGTGTGGGTGGATGAGTGAGTGGGTGTGTGGATGGGTGAGTGGATGGGTGAGTGGGTGTGTGGATGGGTGAGTGTGTGGGTGGGTGAGTGTGTGGGTGGGTGTGTGGGTGGGTGTGTGGGTGGGTGTGTGGGTGAGTGTGTGGGTGGATGAGTGAGTGGGTGTGTAGATGGGTGAGTGGATGGGTGAGTGGGTGTGTGGATGGGTGAGTGTGTGGGTGGGTGGGTGTGTGGGTGAGTGGGTGTGTGGATGGGTGAGTGAGTGGGTGAGTGAGTGGGTGGGTCAGTGAGTGGGTGAGTGAGTGGGTGTGGGTGAGTGTGTGGGTGGGTGAGTGGGTGTGTGGATGGGTGAGTGTGTGGGTGAGTGAGTGTGTGGGTGGGTGTGTGGGTGGGTTGGTGGGTGAGTGGGTGTGTGGATGGGTGAGTGAGTGGGTGAGTGAGTGGGTGGGTGGGTCAGTGAGTGGGTGAGTGAGTGGGTGTGGGTGAGTGTGTGGGTGGGTGAGTAGGTGTGTGGATGGGTGAGTGTGTGGGTGGGTGAGTGTGTGGGTGGGTGTGTGGGTGGGTTGGTGGGTGAGTGGGTGTGTGGGTGAGTGTGTGGGTGAGTGTGTGGGTGGATGAGTGAGTGGGTGTGTGGATGGGTGAGTGGATGGGTGAGTGGGTGTGTGGATGGGTGAGTGTGTGGGTGGGTGAGTGTGTGGGTGGGTGTGTGGGTGGGTTGGTGGGTGAGTGGGTGTGTGGGTGGGTGTGTGGGTGAGTGTGTGGGTGAGTGTGTGGGTGAGTGTGTGGGTGGATGAGTGAGTGGGTGTGTGGATGGGTGAGTGGATGGGTGAGTGGGTGTGTGGATGGGTGAGTGTGTGGGTGGGTGAGTGTGTGGGTGGGTGAGTGTGTGGGTGGGTGTGTGGGTGGGTTGGTGGGTGAGTGGGTGTGTGGGTGGGTGTGTGGGTGAGTGTGTGGGTGGATGAGTGAGTGGGTGTGTGGATGGGTGAGTGGATGGGTGAGTGGGTGTGTGGATGGGTGAGTGTGTGGGTGGGTGAGTGTGTGGGTGGGTGTGTGGGTGGGTTGGTGGGTGAGTGGGTGTGTGGATGGGTGAGTGAGTGGGTGAGTGAGTGGGTGGGTCAGTGAGTGGGTGAGTGAGTGGGTGTGGGTGAGTGTGTGGGTGGGTGAGTGGGTGTGTGGGTGGGTGAGTGTGTGGGTGGGTGAGTGGGTGGGTGGGTGAGTGGGTTAGTGTGTGGGTGGGTTAGTGTGTGAGTGGGTGGGTGTGTGTGTGGGTGAGTGTGTGTGTCGGTGGGTCATCCCTGTCAACCCATACTTCTCACCCCGTGTTCTTGAACAGAGAAATTGAGTTTTCAGGTCCACACGGCGTACAGCCGTTTCAATCCGGGCAAATAAAACATTAAACATTGTCTCTCTGTCTGTTTGTCTCTCTGTCTCTCTGTCTGTCTGTCTCTCTGTCTGTCTGTCTCTCTGTCTGTCTCTGTGTCTGTCTGTCTGTCTCTCTGTCTCTCTGTCTGTGCTTCTCCCTTGTGATGGGATTTTGTAGGATGAGCGCTGAGATGTCTAAGGGCAGGGGGTGACCAATGAGGTCTGAATTTGTCTGTAATAAGGTAGGGCGCTGATAAGGGGTTGACAGCAATGGGAGTGTAGTGTATAGTGTAGTGTATAGTCTAGTATGTGGTGTAGTGTACAGTGTAGTGACTACACTATACACTACACTACTATACACTACACTATACACTACACTACTATACACTACACTATATACTATTACTAGACTACACTACTATACACAACTGCACTACACACTACACTACTATACACTACACTATACACTACTACACACAACACTATACACTACACTATACACTATTACTAGACTACACTACTATACACTACACTATACACTATTACTAGACTACACTACTGCACTACACACTACTCTACACTACACAATACACTATTACTAGACTACACTACTATACACTACACTATACAATACACTACTACACTACACTATACACTATTACTAGACTACACTACTATACACTACTGCACTACACACTACTATACACTACACTATACACTATTACTAGACTACACTACTATACACTACACTACACACTACACTACACACTACACTATAATTGTAAATGTTGTGGGTTTACTCTCCGACACAGCGGTGTGCCGTACTGGTGACGAATTGGCCACGTTCTGTTTACGCGTTCTGTTGAACGACGCCATTTTTCAACATCTTCACGCGATTTAAAGCTTCTTTCGTGACTGCAGCAGGGATTCATCTTCTTGGTTCTTTCGGTAAAGTCGTCACGTAGAAGGGAAGTAATAAAATAATAAAAATAAAACATAATAAAGTAATATAATATAATAATATAATAAAATAATTTTATGTTTTATTTTAATTATTTTATTACTTCCCTTCTACGTGATGACTTTACCGAAAGAACCAAGAAGATCTTCACGCGATATAAACGACAAGCAGAGACGCCGTCTTGTGGACGCCATCGCCCGCGAGCCATTCGACACCGTGCCAACGTGCGCCGATGCGAGCGATGGGCTGGGCCATCTGTCGCTCGGCTACTACAGGTGGCTGACAAATGGAAATGACTTCGAGGCTTTCCAGAGGTCCTGGGTGTCACCTGTTCCTTCATTCAATATTAACGATGTGCAAACGCGTCCCTTTCCAGTGTCACGACACAGACGACGAGAACGTCAGAAGAGACACGTTTTACACCATTGGAACCTCATTTGCCAGTCAAAAATTATGATAATTGTTTTTTTACCCTTCTATCTGGCAACACAACTGACACCTTTTTTTACAAGGAGTCATGTTTGCATTGACCACAATACCTGCAGCCATTGTCTTTGAGTTGTGCGCCTTTTGGCGTCATAGAGTCCAACACCAATGGAGACTAGGCTCTAAGGAAAGCTGTCTCTGGTGTGGACCAATCAACTTCAAGGACCATGTGAGACTAGGCTCTAAGGAAAGCTGTCTCGGGTGTGGACCAATCAACTTCAAGGACCATGTGAGACTAGGCTCTAAGGAAAGCTGTCTCGGGTGTGGACCAATCAACTTCAAGGACCATGTGAGACTAGGCTCTAAGGAAAGCTGTCTCGGGTGTGGACCAATCAACTTCAAGGACCATGTGAGACTAGGCTCTAAGGAAAGCTGTCTCGGGTGTGGACCAATCAACTTCAAGGACCATGTGAGACTAGGCTCTAAGGAAAGCTGTCTCGGGTGTGGACCAATCAACTTCAAGGACCATGTGAGACTAGGCTCTAAGGAAAGCTGTCTCGGGTGTGGACCAATCAACTTCAAGGACAGTGCACATACATTATCAGAGTTATGTGTTTTGTTTGCATTATGACTGCAGGTATTGTGGTCTATGCAAACATGACTCCTTGTAGAAAAGGTGTCAGTTTTGTTGCCAGATAGAAGGGTAAAAAAAACAATTATCGAGACACTTTTTATTGCGTTGACATCGTCGGGAACCCGCGTGATCGAATTTCTCGGTGAGGGACCCTCGAATTCCGTGTCTGTCTCCGAACAAACTCCTCGTGCTCTCTCGCCCCCCCCCCTTCTCGCTTCTCGATCTTGTTGTAATCTTCTTGGTTCTTTCCGTAAAGTCATCACGTAGAACAGACAATAACAGGTACTGCTCGTTCTCACGACGTTTCGGCCACAACGCAAGCAGCCGTCCTCAGGTAAAGAACAGGTCTGTCGAGAAGACAGCGTCTGAATGAAACACCACCAGGCTTGGCAGCGTCTATTTAAGCTGCTGGGTTGGAAGGGGGAAGGGCGCCTTGACAAAATAATTTGCAAATCAAGAGGCGCCCTTCCCCCCTTCCAACCCAGCAGCTTAAATATACGCTGCCAAGCCTGGTGGTGTTTCATTCAGACGCTGTCTCCCCGACAGACCTGGTCTTCACCTGAGGACGGCTGCTTGCGTTGTGGCCGAAACGTTGTGAGAATTGTATTCTATCATGTTTTATTTTTATTATTTTATTACTTCCCTTCTACGTGACGGCTTTACCGAAAGAACCAAGGTGGTGACCCCCTTCTCCGCTTGCTCCTACCGCAGCTGCCCGCGGCTTGGCTCGCCTCGCCGTGACGGTGAAGTCGCGTCTGCGACAAAGGGGAGCAAGCAGGAATGAGGAATGCGTCGGCCTCCCTCAACAAACGTACGACAGGAAGAGATCCACTTGGTTCTTCACGATGCTCCTATCGGGGTGAATGTTCTTGGACCCCGCCGACAGCGTCATGTCCCACGCGTCGACGAACGCGACTCGGAGACCCGCGAACGCCTCCACGGTGATCCGGTTCATGCGGAACGTGTTCCAGTTGTTGAAGATCTCCAGGCTGCCCGGCGTGCACGTGTTGGCCAGCTTGACCACCACCTTGGTCCGTGGGCTCCTAGCCAGCAGTCGGTCCACGGCCGCGGCGATGTTCCCGATCCTCCGGCGGAAGACGTCCAGCGGAAAGGCGGTGAAGTGTGCCCCCAGGCAGATGCCGATGATCGTGTTGGCGCCGCCCACCGTGGCGTCGATGCGCTTGGCGGTGTAGATCATCTCCTCTTTGTGCGTGAAGAAGGAGGTGATGAGCGGGTACGTGTGGCAGTGCCAGGTCATCAGGATGCTGTTGTCGCCGTCCAACGCCATCCTGGGGTCCTGCCTGCCGTTCTTTCCCAAGTCCACGATCTTCAGCTCTGAAGAGGAGTGTGTGGGGGGGGGTGGAGAGGGGTGAGCGGTGAACGCCTGGACAGTCGCTCTCTGCTCAACGCACTCGCCCGGCGGGAGAGTAGTCACCCGCGACTCCACGCGGCGATCTTTTTGAAATCTGTCGAAGGGGCGCAACGTGGAACGTGCAGATTCGTGTACGCCTGCGAGATTTGGACGTTGAAAAAAGTAATCCCCATATTTGCATTTTCCATAAATATGCTAAATTCATCTGTTGATATGCACATTCTTTTGTCAAGGTGCCTTTCCTCCCCTCTAACCCAGCAGCTTAAATATACGCTGCCAAGCTTGGTGGTGTTTCATTCAGACGCTGTCTTTCCGACAGACCTGGTCTTCACCTGAGGACGGCTGCTTGCGTTGTGGCTGAAACATCGTGAGAATTGTATGATTTTATTATGTCTTATTTTTATTATTATTTTATTATTTTATTATCTCCCTTCTACGTGATGACTTTACCGAAAGAACCAAGAAGATGAATCCCTGCAGTCACGAAAGCTTTAAATCGAAAGTTGAAAAGTCGCTTAAGGTATTGGCACTCGAAATGTATTATTGCTGCAGAAGGATTACTGCTGCATATGAAGCTGGACCCAAAGATGCCCCCGTAGAAGAATTAGGGACAACCTGATGAATGCAGGCAGCGACGAGAAGGAAATTGGCACTATTTGGACACATCTACACGGTGCTTCAAAACACATTCCTGCGGAGGGAGCTGGTAGGAACGTTGGGTTGCTCGGTCAATGGCCTGCAGGGTCAACGGCGGCGTGGTGTATTCCGCAAATATGCCCAACTGTGAGGGCGGGCACAAGCCGGCGTGAGTAGGTTATACGTTGAGTTTTATAAGGGCACCACAGGGTGACCAGCCCCTCCCTCCCCACCCAGCCCCACCCAGCCCCACCCAGCCCCACCCTCCCTACCCACCTCCCCTCAGCCCACCCAGCCCCTCCCTCCCCACCCACCCAGCCCCACCCTCCCCACCCAGCCCCTCCCCACCCAGCCCCACCCCTTCCACCCAACCCCACCCTCCCCACCCAGCCCCACCCAGCCCCTCCCCACCCTCCCCACCCAGCCCCACCCAGCCCCACCCTCCCTACCCACCTCCCCTCAGCCCACCCAGCCCCTCCCCTCCCTCCCCACCCTCCCCACCCAGCCCCTCCCCTCCCTCCCCACCCTCCCCACCCAGCCCCACCCAGCCCCACCCTCCCTACCCACCTCCCCTCAGCCCACCCAGCCCCTCCCCTCCCTCCCCACCCTCCCCACCCAGCCCCTCCCCACCCTCCCCTGCCCACCGAGCCCCTCCCCCCCCACCCAGCCCCTCCCCACCCTCCCCTCCCTCTCCACCCAGCCCACCCCTCCCATTTTTGGATGCACGACGGACGGACGGACACAATGATCCCCTGTGGGCTGGTGGGACCAGGAGGTTCCTACCAGTAAAAATGTGAACACGTCCGAGAATTTTCAAGAAAGCCACGAGAAATGTTGTGCCTCCAGGCTCTGGACAAGGAGAATATTTCAGGTTTGTGTTGATGATGATGATGATGATGGCGAAGAAGTGGAGACTATTCGACTTTTTGAAGCTATTAACAAACATTTGTTATCATGTTAAGGTGTATTATCTATTCTTTTTCTATTAAAAAAGACAGTCCTATATTAGTGTTAACATTTTTTAAAGCACCCTGTAGTGTAGTGTATAGTGTAGTGTATAATAGTGTAGTGTATAATAGTGTAGTGTATAGTGTAGTGTATAGTGTATAGTAGTGTAGTGTATAGTAGTGTAGTCTATAGTGTACAGTGTAGTGTACAGTGTAGTGTATAGTGTAGTGTATAGTAGTGTAGTGTATAGAAGTGTAGTGTATAGTGTAGTGTATAGTAGTGTAGTGTATAGTAGTGTAGTGTATAGTAGTGTCGTGTATAGTGTAGTGTATAGTGTAAGGTAGTGTAGTGTATAGTGTAGTGTATAGTGTAAGGTAGTGTCGTTTATAGTGTAGTGTATAGTGTAAGGTAGTGTAGTGTATAGTGTATAGTAGTGTAGTGTATAGTAGTGTAGTGTACAGTGTAAGGTAGTGTAGTGTATAGTGTATAGTAGTGTAGTGTATAGTGTAGTGTATAGTGTATAGTAGTGTAGTGTATAGTGTAGTGTATAGTGTAAGGTAGTGTAGTGTATAGTGTATAGTAGTGTAGTGTATAGTGTATAGTAGTGTAGTGTATGGTGTATAGTAGTGTAGTGTATAGTGTAGTGTATAGTGTAAGGTAGTGTAGTGTATAGTGTATAGTAGTGTAGTGTATAGTGTAGTGTAGTGTATAGTGTAAGGTAGTGTAGTGTATAGTGTAGTGTATAGTGTAGTATAAGGTAGTGTAGTGTATAGTGTAGTGTAAGGTAGTGTATAGTGTATAGTGTAAGGTAGTGTAGTGTATAGTGTAGTGTATAGTGTAGTATAAGTAGTGTAGTGTATAGTGTATAGTAGTGTAGTGTATAGTGTAGTGTAGTGTATAGTGTAAGGTAGTGTAGTGTATAGTGTAGTGTAGTGTATAGTGTAAGGTAGTGTATAGTGTAGTGTATAGTGTAGTATAAGGTAGTGTAGTGTATAGTGTAGTGTATAGTGTATAGTGTAAGGTAGTGTAGTGTATAGTGTAAGGTAGTGTAGTGTATAGTTAGTGTAGTGTATAGTGTAGTGTATAGTGTAGTGTATAGTGTAGTGTATAGTGTAGTGTAGTGTATAGTGTAGTGTATAGTGTAAGGTAGTGTAGTGTATAGTGTATAGTGTAGGTAGTGTAGTGTATAGTGTAGTGTATAGTGTAGTGTATAGTGTAGTGTATAGTGTATAGTGTAGTGTATAGTGTAGTGTGTAGTGTAGTGTATAGTGTATAGTAGTGTAGTGTATAGTGTAAGGTAGTGTAGTGTATAGTTTAGTGTATAGTGTAGTGTATAGTGTAGTGTATAGTGTAGTAGTGTATAGTGTAGTGTATAGTGTAGTATAAGGTAGTGTAGTGTATAGTGTAAGGTAGTGTAGTGTATAGTGTAGTGTATAGTGTAGTAGTGTATAGTGTAGGTAGTGTAGTGTATAGTGTGTATAGTGTAGTGTATAGTGTAGTGTGTATAGTGTATAGTGTAGTGTATAGTGTAGTATAGTAGTTGTTAGTGTATAGTGTAGTGTATAGTGTATAGTGTAGTGTATAGTAGTGTATAGTGTAGTGTATAGTGTAAGTGTATGTTAGTGTAGTGTATAGTGTAGTGTATAGTGTAGTGTATAGTGTAGTGTATAGTTGTAGTGTATAGTGTAAGTGTGTAGTGTATAGTGTGTGTATAGTGTAGTGTATAGTGTAGTGTATAGTGTAGTGTATAGTGTAGTGTAGTGTAGTGTAAGTGTAGTGTATAGTGTATAGGTAGTTAGTGTATAGTAGTGTAGTGTATAGTGTAGTGTATAGTGTAGTGTAGTGTATAGTGTAGTGTATAGTGTAGTGTATAGTGTAGTGTATAGTGTAGTGTATAGTGTATAGTGTATAGTGTAGTGTATGTGTAGTGTATAGTGTAGTGTATAGTGTAGTGTATAGTGTATAGTGTAGTAGTGTAGTGTATAGTGTAGTGTATGTAGTGTATAGTGTATAGTAGTGTAGTGTATAGTGTAGTAGTGTATAGTGTAGTAGTGTATAGTGTAGTGTATAGTGTAGTGTATAGTGTAGTGTATAGCGTAGTGTATAGTAGTGTAGTGTATAGTGTACCCACGGGTTCCTGCGCCTCGTCACGCACCGAGGGCCACACGGGTGCCGCGTTGCCCTACCCTTGACGAATGAGTTGAGGTATTCCCACCACTGGCGGATGGTCGAGTCCCCGAGGAAGATCACCTCCTTGTGCCTGAGGCACTTTCGCACCTCTGCGGGGCTGTCGAAGGGCCTATTGTCGCAGACCACCGACCGCCACACGTGGTTGAAGTAGTGGCCGCTGGGGGTTGGGTTGCCCATCCCCGGGACGCAGGCCACCCCCTGGGCCTTCTCTTGCGACCCTGCAGAGGAAGGGCGGGGTGGTTGGGCGTCAGCGCGGTTAAAACGCAAGGATTCATGCGCGTAGTTTTTTCGGTAAAGTCACGTAGGAAAAAAAATGAAATTAAAATAAATAAAATTAATAAAATAAAATATTTTATTTTTATGAATTTTAATTTCATTTTTTTTTACCGACGTGACTTTACCGAAAAAACTAAGAGTAGGGTTAAAACGGTTTTTAAACGATTTAATCAATCCATCAATTTACACTATGGGACATCTACTTTACCAGTGGTAAAATATAGTGATAGGTTTTTACCCTTTCAACTGGTACAAAAACTGACACCTTTATACAAGGCATCAAGTTTGCAATAGCCACAACACAAGCAGTTAAAATGTAAACAAAACGAAACAACTCTGATGATGATAATGACATGCACTGTCCTTGAAGTTGATTGGTCCACACCCGAGACAGCTTTTCTTAGAGCCTAGTCTCCATTGGTGTTGGACCCGATGACGCCAAAAGGCATACAACTCAAAGACAGCGCACTATCAAAGCATTGAGAGCTCGGGGTAAGCATTTACACAATGATGCCTTGCATAAAGGTGTCAGTTTTTGTACCAGTTGAAAGGGTAAAAACCTATCACTACAATCTATCAATATCGGGCCGCTTTTCCGAACTGTATCGGGTTACGTGGGCAGCGACTCCACCAAGGTTTTCCATCCTAAACTATTTTTTGCATTTACACCATTGGTACCTCATTTGCCAGTAAAATATATGATATTGGTTTTTTACCCTTTTATCTGGCAACAAAACTTACACCTTTTTTTACGAGGAGTCATGTTTGCATATCATATTTTTTACTGGCAAATGAGGTTCCAATGGTGTAAATGCTTCACCCCGAGCTCTCATACTCTGATGGTGCATTGTCTTTGAGTTGTGCGCCTTTTGGCGTCATCTGGTCCAACACCATGTGAGACTAGGCTCTAAGAAAAGCTGTCTCGGGTGTGGACCAATCAACTTCAAGGACAGTGCATACATTATCAGAGTTATGTGTTTGTTTGCATTATGACTGCAGGTATTGTGGTCAATGCAAACATGACTCCTCGTAAAAAAGGTGTCAGTTTTGTTGCCAGATAGAAGGGTACAAAAACAATTATCATATTTTTAAAAAATTTTATTTTACCAAGTGTAAGACACCGGCTGAGCCACGTAGCTCTGCTTTAGAAGCTGCCTGCCAATTGCAGGTGATAGCATCTCAACCAGGTTGGTGGCTGATATCATCGTCATCATCATCGTCGTCATCGCATGGAAATGTATAGCAACAGCCACATGCTCTAAACGCGAGGTGTGTGTCGATTCTAAATGTGGAGGGGGGGGGGGGGACCGATGGAGCTGGAGAAAGAGCTACGTGACCACGGTGCGAACATGCAAACTCCAAATACACAGACGTCAGGGTCGGGAACAAGCCCCCCATGTTAACTACCTCGCCTATGTACCGGGCGAAGTAGTTCAAGTTCCTGTATTAGGTACAGAGCCCTGTGAGCTATTCGGCTCTTGAATCGGGTGCAACCGCAACAAACAACAAACAAAAACATGAACAAGAAAACATCTTAAAGTGACTAAGTGCAAACAGAAAATCCAAGAAAAGACAGAAAAATATTGCAGAAAAATCACCGTGCACACCAACGCTGTGTGTGAAAATCCCAGTGGGATGCAAGTCAAACAACAACAACCACAAGACAACTTAGATTAATCTTCTTGGTTCTTTCGGTAAAGTCATCACGTAGAAGGGAAATAATAAAATAATAAAAATAAAACATAATAAAACAATTCTCACGACGTTTCGGCTGCAACGCAAGCAGCCATCCTCAGGTGAAGAATGAAACACCACCAAGCTTGGAGCGTCTATTTAAGCTGGAACCGTTATATTAATAAAAAGTGTGCCGTACTTGGCCCTTCCCCCTCTTCAACCATTATATATACGGAGTGGTAGCTCTTGTAATCTCTCATTTACTTGATACAGTTGTCGTGGTTGTGACGGTGGGTGAGTGAGTGAGTGGGTGAGTGAGTGAGTGGGTGAGTGAGTGAGTGGGCGAGTGGGCGAATGAGTGAGTGGGCGAGTGAGTGGGTGAGTGAGTGGGCGAGTGGATGGGCGAGTGGGCGAGTGAGTGAGTGGGTGAGTGAGTGGGCGAGTTGGTGAGTGAGTGAGTGAGTGGGCGAGTGGGTGAATGAGTGAGTGGGCGAGTGAGTGAGTGGTGAATGAGTGGGCGAGTGGGTGAGTGAGTGGGTGAGTGAGTGGGAGAATGAGTGAGTGGGCGAGTGGGTGGGTGAGTGAGTGGGCGAGTGGGTGAGTGAGTGAGTGGGTGAATGAGTGAGTGGGTGAGTGAGTGAGTGAGTGAATGAGTGAGTAGGCGAGTGAGTGAGTGAGTGAATGAGTGAGTGGGTGGTTGGGTTAGTGGGTCAAGTAAGTTACTTGATGCAGCAGTCGTGCTGTGACGGTTCCACCTGAAGACGGAAGCTTGTGTTGCCTCCGAAACGTCGTGATTTTTATTTTATTTTACTTTTATTAATTTCAATTTTTATTACACATCTAGGCAAGGCTTCGGTGGTACGGCCACGTGATGCAAAGTGAAGAGTCATCGGTGGCCAAGACTGCCATGCGTTCTAGATTTGAAGCTTTCGTGACTGCAAAGATTCATATTCTTAGGTTTTTTCGGTAAAGTCACGTAGGTAAAAAATTCAAATTAATAAAAGTAAAATAAAAATCACAACGTTTCGTGATTCTTGTGTTGCCTCCGAAACGTCGTGATTTTTTATTTTATTTTACTTTTATTAATTTTAATGTTTTTACCTACCTGGTGACTTTACCGAAAAAACCTACGAATACTGCCGTGCGTGTTGAGCCAGAGGGCCGCCGTCCACGCGGACGTCCGAAGAAGCGATGGATGATGGATGGAATAGAGGAGAAGACATGAAGACGGTCAACGCATCCCCCAAGATGCCCTGGACCGAGCCAAATGGAGGAGACAATGTCGAAAAGTGGACCCTGTGCCACAGCGGGCGAGGAAGAGTAGAGTGTGGTTAGGTGCACGGAGAAAGCGAGATGTAGGAGAGCCGGGTCAGGAATTCGGGTCGTCGGAGTAAGATGACTGGGCGGGCTGGAAGCTTAAAGGAAGACATGGGTTCGATCCCAGACCCTGACGATGCCTGCTGATGTATATTTGGAATCTGCGTCTCTCTCTCCCCGTGGTGAGATGTTAACTACCTCACCTCGTGTACAGGAGGTCGTGGGTTTAATCTCGGACCCGGTCGCCTGCTGCTGTATATTTGGAATCTGTGTCTCTCTCTCCTCGTGGTGAGATGTTAAATATCTCACCTCGTGTACAGGAGGTCGTGGCTTTGATCTCGGACCCGGTCGCCTGCTGATGTATATTTGGTAAGGGAGCAACTCAGTGGGGACTTTACACCGGATAAGACAACAACTTTGTTAAAGTTTCAGTGAAGTGTCCGACCTCCGTACACTACACGGTGGACATCCAGCGGAGCGAGCTCGCGGTCACTCACCGTTCACCGCCACCACCGCCGCCGTCACCGCTTGCACGCGCTGCGACACGGGCAGATTGGCGTGGAGGTACTCCCTGCAATGCAGCCACACAGAGGGGTTGAGTGAGAGTCCAGACGGAGGCTATCATCGCCGCTCGCTCGCTCCTACGAGGCCAGTCCATCACACAATTAGATGGAAAACTAATTTCTTTAAAATTATTGTTGCTGTTGTTGTATCTCATCATGTGGAACTCCTTTGCCAGTACCAAAATATACTAACAGGGTTTTTCCCCTTTTTTTCTGGTAACAAAACTGACACCTTTTGCAAGGAATCACGCTTACATTAACCACAATACTTGCAGTCAAATGCAAACAAAAAACACAACTCTGATAATGTATGCATTGTCTTTGAAACTGATTGGTCCACACCAGAGACAGCTTTCGTTAGAGCCTAGTCTCATATGGTGTTCGACCTTTTGGCGTCATCTACCCTACCCGATACCCGGCTACCCGTACCCGGCCGGGTACCCATTTGCGACCCTGGTGCGGCCGGGTACGGTTACGGGTAGACCGTGAGTCACTGGTGAGTCACCGTTTGTCACTCATTTCCCAACGTCTTGTCTCTTCTCACAATTCAAGTTCCTAGAATCAACCCACCCGCGCCTGCAACATGGCTTCATCCCAGAGGTCGCAATCAGGTACCCGATACCTGTACCCTACCCGTACCCGGCCGGGTACGGGTAGGGTACCCGTTTGCGACCCTGGTGCGGCCGGGTACGGGTAAGGAATCAAAACCCGTCTGCGACCTCTGCTCTGCAGTAAGCGTCCGAATATTCCGCGTGGCAATTAATTGAAGAGTTACCAGCCCCTCGCGCCCATCCAGAGTCCCCATTTGGCCGCTGTGGTGGTTACAAGCACAATGAGGGGTAAAGACGATTTCGGAATTGGCCATTCCCTCCATGGCACTGCTCACATCCAATTTCGATGTAAAGCTTTCGTGTACAAGTTCGCAATCGCAGGAGACAGAGGAGAGCCCATTGCTGCTCCTGCCCTTTGTTTATAGAAGTGTCCTTGCCACGAGAAAAAAAGGCGTTCTTTAGACACAGCACGTACAATAAAATAAACCACGACGTTTCGATCGCAACACAAGCAATCATCATGAGGTGGGAGACCACAGCAGGAATTCTCTTGTAACTGACTGCAGGGATTCATCTTCTTGGTTCTTTCGGTAAAGTCATCACGTAGAAGGGAAATAATAAAATAATAAAAAATAAAACATAATAAAATACAATTCATCTTCTTGGTTCTTTCGGTAAAGTCACGTAGAATGGAAATAAAAAAAAACATAATAAAATAATTCTCACGACGTTTCGGCCACAACGCAAGCAGCCGTCCTCAGGTGGAGAACAGGTCTGTCGAGAAGACAGAGTCATTCAGAAACCGTCGTGAGAATTATTTTATTATGTTTTTTATTATATATTTTTTATTATAATTGTATTATTTCCATTCTACGTGACTTTACCGAAAGAACCAAGAAGATGCTCACATCCAGCCACAGCGTTACCGTCCATCACCGCCGAGGAGCCAAGAGGTTGTTTTTTTGCCGGGCGCAAATGTAATAACGCTCGTTGAGGTGACTTCTGGAATCCGTCTTTTTATATCCTTTATATTAAGTTCGCTTGCTTGCTTACGACCGTGCAAATCTTTCGGTCGTTTTTTAACCCACTTCCCGTGATCCAATCGAGCTGACATTTTGCACACAGACTCGTTGTGCGAGACAATTAATGTTCGTGAAATTTTTTTTCCAAAATTTTACACTGTTTAGGGAATTTTTTTGAAATATTTAATTACTAATTGTTTAATGCTGCCAGACAATCGTCTGACCCATAGGTGGCAGCCATCTCAAGCCAGAGGACGAGAGGACTCTAACCGCCCCGATGCCACGCATATAAAGGATTTATAGTGAAAAATGTTGTTTTTACGGGTTAATTTTTATTCAACTTAAATTTCGATTTAAAGCTTTCGTGACTGCAGGGATTCATCTTCTTGTTTCTTTCGGTAAAGTCACGTAGAAGGGAAGTAATAAAATAATAAAAATAAAACATAATAAAACAATTCTCACGACGTTTCGGCTACAACGCAAGCAGCCGTCTTCAGGTGAAGAATGAGACACTACCAAACTAGGAGCTTATATATAAGCTGCATTGGGGGTTGAAGAGCGCCTTAACAAAAAGAATGTGCATGTGAAGAGGAATTTAGCATATTCATGGAAAATGCGTAGGCGTTGGGCGGGGGGGTGTCAAAGTCATATTATGCCCATGCATTATGCAGGATCAGCAGCAACCAAGGGGGGTGCAGGGATTAGCAGTAACAAAGGAAAGGAATGTTAATGATATGTAGCTGCAGTTACTCAACAACCACGTAGAAAACTAAAGTATAAACTACATAAAAAACTAAAGTATAAACTGCATCGCACCATCAGTATACTTACTATACTCTATAATAAGCTGAGTTACTAACAGCAAGTAATACATTACAATTCTACCTCGTAAAAATTCTATAATATGCTTCCATCTAAACCTTATTCTCTTACATCACACGAGCATATACCGTACTATATACTGCCATAGATAAACCCAACATTAAATTATATACTGTATTGCTGTAAACCAACCTATATCTTATACATTTAATATAACACTATGTATTATTCTACACACCCTAATGTGTATCGAAATGGTTTATTACGTCCTTCCAATGATTGCTGAGCCAGAATCCATCTTCTCGGTTAAAATTGTCTCTGTGTTTGTATATGTGGATCGCCTCATGAACGAATCTCTCATGATAGCCAGATGGCTTGCAGAGAACCTCTGTCTTGGAGAAGTCAATATCATGTGAGCCCACTGAGTTGTAACAGTGATCTGCCACGGCTGAGGTGTTTGTCCTACCGTGTATCAGGTCAGCTTTATGTTCACGGATGCGGTCCGAGACATGTCGTTTGGTTTCCCCAATGTAACTGCTACCACAGAGGCAACTTAGTTTGTAGACGCCAGGGTACTGTATGTCTGGAACCACATCTTTTACAGACGGTACCAGATCACGGATTTTATGTACTGTGTTGAATCGGACCTGGATCTTGTGTTTAATCAGGATTTTGGAGATCTTTTTTGTGACCCCAGCAATGTAGGGTAAGGTGATGGTCTTGAAAGGCTCCTCAACAGGATCCTTCTTGATGGTTGGAGTGATGGCTTTGCGGATTGTATAGTCGGAGTAACCATTTGCCTTAAGAGCTTGGCGTACGTGTTTGAGTTCACTGGAAATGTGTTCATGGTCGGAGATGCATTGGGCTCTATGATATAGAGTCTTGATGAGGGAATTCTTCTGGGATGGATGGTGGTGGGAATCCGGTTTTAGATAAGCATCCGTGTGGGTGGCTTTCCTGTAGACAGAGTGGCTAATCAAAAGGAGACCTGATGGTTCAATGAGCCACTCTGTCTACAGGAAAGCCACCCACACGGATGCTTATCTAAAACCGGATTCCCACCACCATCCATCCCAGAAGAATTCCCTCATCAAGACTCTATATCATAGAGCCCAATGCATCTCCGACCATGAACACATTTCCAGTGAACTCAAACACGTACGCCAAGCTCTTAAGGCAAATGGTTACTCCGACTATACAATCCGCAAAGCCATCACTCCAACCATCAAGAAGGATCCTGTTGAGGAGCCTTTCAAGACCATCACCTTACCCTACATTGCTGGGGTCACAAAAAAGATCTCCAAAATCCTGATTAAACACAAGATCCAGGTCCGATTCAACACAGTACATAAAATCCGTGATCTGGTACCGTCTGTAAAAGATGTGGTTCCAGACATACAGTACCCTGGCGTCTACAAACTTAAGTTGCCTCTGTGGTAGCAGTTACATTGGGGAAACCAAACGACATGTCTCGGACCGCATCCGTGAACATAAAGCTGACCTGAAACACGGTAGGACAAACACCTCAGCCGTGGCAGATCACTGTTACAACTCAGTGGGCTCACATGATATTGACTTCTCCAAGACAGAGGTTCTCTGCAAGCCATCTGGCTATCATGAGAGATTCGTTCATGAGGCGATCCACATATACAAACACAGAGACAATTTTAACCGAGAAGATGGATTCTGGCTCAGCAATCATTGGAAGGACGTAATAAACCATTTCGATACACATTAGGGTGTGTAGAATAATACATAGTGTTATATTAAATGTATAAGATATAGGTTGGTTTACAGCAATACAGTATATAATTTAATGTTGGGTTTATCTATGGCAGTATATAGTACGGTATATGCTCGTGTGATGTAAGAGAATAAGGTTTAGATGGAAGCATATTATAGAATTTTTACGAGGTAGAATTGTAATGTATTACTTGCTGTTAGTAACTCAGCTTATTATAGAGTATAGTAAGTATACTGATGGTGCGATGCAGTTTATACTTTAGTTTTTTATGTAGTTTATACTTTAGTTTTCTACGTGGTTGTTGAGTAACTGCAGCTACATATCATTAACATTCCTTTCCTTTGTTACTGCTAATCCCTGCACCCCCCTTGGTTGCTGCTGATCCTGCATAATGCATGGGCATAATATGACTTTGACACCCCCCCGCCCAACGCCTACGCATTTTCCATGAATATGCTAAATCCCTCTTCACATGCACATTCTTTTTGTTAAGGCGCTCTTCAACCCCCAATGCAGCTTATATATAAGCTCCTAGTTTGGTAGTGTCTCATTCTTCACCTGAAGACGGCTGCTTGCGTTGTAGCCGAAACGTCGTGAGAATTGTTTTATTATGTTTTATTTTTATTATTTTATTACTTCCCTTCTACGTGACTTTACCGAAAGAAACAAGAAGGTTTTATTCAACTTGTCACAGTTTACTTCACGCTGCTGACAGACAGCGTGAGAGGGACAGAGACACGCACTGCCACGTGGCAGCCTGGACCACGTGGCAGCCTGGACCACGTGGGCAGCCTGGACCACGTGGCAGCCTGGACCACGTGGCAGCCTGGACCACGTGGCAGCCTGGACCACGTGGGCAGCCTGGACCACGTGGCAGCCTGGACCACGTGGGCAGCCTGGACCACGTGGGCAGCCTGGACCACGTGGGCAGCCTGGACCACGTGGCAGCCTGGACCACGTGGCAGCCTGGACCACGTGGCAGCCTGGACCACGTGGGCAGCCTGGACCACGTGGCAGCCTGGACCACGTGGGCAGCCTGGACCACGTGGGCAGCCTGGACCACGTGGCAGCTCGGACCACGTGGCAACCCGGACCACGTGGCAGCCTGGACCACGTGGCAGCCTGGACCACGTGGCAACCCGGACCACGTGGCAGCCTGGACCACGTGGGCAGCCTGGACCACGTGACAGCCTGGACCACGTGGCAGCCTGGAACACGTGGCAGCCTGGACCACGTGGCAGCCTGGACCACGTGGCAGCCTGGACCACGTGGGCAGCCTGGACCACGTGGCAGCCTGGAACACGTGGCAGCCTGGACCACGTGGCAGCCTGGACCACGTGGCAGCCTGGACCACGTGGCAACCTGGACCACGTGGCAGCCCGGACCACGTGGGAGCCTGGACCACGTGGCAGCCCGGACCACGTGGCAGCCCGGACCACGTGGCAGCCTGGACCACGTGGGCAGCCTGGACCACGTGGCAGCCCGGACCACGTGGCAGCCCGGACCACGTGGCAGCCCGGACCACGTGGCAGCCCGGAACACGTGGCAGCCTGGACCACGTGGCAGCCTGGACCACGTGGCAGCCTGGAACACGTGGCAGCCCGGACCACGTGGCAGCCGGACCACGTGGCAGCCTGGACCACGTGGCAGCCTGGACCACGTGGCAGCCTGGACCACGTGGCAGCCTGGACCACGTGGCAGCCTGGACCACGTGGCAGCCTGGACCACGTGGCAGCCCGGACCACGTGGCAGCCCGGACCACGTGGCAGCCTGGACCACGTGGGCAGCCTGGACCACGTGGCAGCCTGGACCACGTGGCAGCCCGGACCACGTGGCAGCCCGGAACACGTGGCAGCCAGGACCACGTGGCAGCCAGGACCACGTGGCAGCCTGGACCACGTGGGCAGCCTGGACCACGTGGCAGCCTGGACCACGTGGGCAGCCCGGACCACGTGGCAGCCCGGACCACGTGGCAGCCCGGACCACGTGGCAGCCTGGACCACGTGGCAGCCTGGACCACGTGGCAGCCTGGACCACGTGGCAGCCTGGACCACGTGGGCAGCCTGGACCACGTGGCAGCCTGGACCACGTGGGCAGCCTGGACCACGTGGGCAGCCTGGACCACGTGGCAGCCTGGACCACGTGGCAGCCTGGACCACGTGGCAGCCTGGACCACGTGGCAGCCTGGACCACGTGGGCAGCCTGGACCACGTGGCAGCCTGGAGCACGTGGCAGCCGGAACACGTGGCAGCCCGGACCACGTGGGCAGCCTGGACCACGTGGCAGCCCGGACCACGTGGCAGCCTGGACCACGTGGCAGCCCGGACCACGTGGGCAGCCTGGACCACGTGGCAGCCCGGACCACGTGGCAGCCCGGACCACGTGGCAGCCAGGACCACGTGGCAGCCTGGACCACGTGGGCAGCCTGGACCACGTGGGCAGCCTGGACCACGTGGGCAGCCTGGACCACGTGGCAGCCTGGACCACGTGGCAGCCTGGACCACGTGGCAGCCCGGACCACGTGGCAGCCTGGACCACGTGGCAACCCGGAGCCCCGCTCCCGCGTGGCCCCCCTCCTCTGTTCGTTCCCGTTCTGACCACGTGTCGTTTGTCTCCACCCCTATTTAATACCCGGGTCACGTGGTACGTTTCCACCAATCCTGGTTAGCCTCCATGGAATCTTCTAGACTCCATCGTAAGCTCCCGGGACCACGCCCCTGACTCGTCTCCCCATTGGCTGTGGCCAAAGCCAGCAGAACCAATCATCTACTTGCAGCTGTCACCTTCCCATGACGTCAGGGCCACGCCCCTGACTCCTATCCCCATTGGCTGAGGCCAAAGCCAGCAGAACCAATCATCTCCCTACAGCTGTCACCTTCCCATGACGTCAGGGGCACGCCCCTAGGCTTCCTCCCATTGGCTGTAAACCAGGACCGGCAGAGCCAATCACTGTGACGAGTTGTGATACGTCATTGAGCCGGATATATCCTCACATTACATGTAAACACGCACACACACACGGTAACACATCATGGCGACTGCTCTCGTTATCAGAATCAGAATCAGAAACGGTTTTAATCGCCATGTAAGTTTGCACAGACAAGGAATTCACTATGGCGGGACGGTGCATATGAAGTGTTGTTGAAGACGCGTGGACAACGGGGTAAGGCACACGTATTTATTTACACAAAGGGCTTACAGTACTCGAGGGATGTATCGGCCCCCTCACCCGTACAACTGGGAATTCACCCCTAGCTAGCCTTCCTAGCTGAGTCCTCCGCTAACGGGCTAGGGGAGGCTGTCTGGCCCGACACTGGTTAGTCGGGCTACGGTACCCGGAATCCCAGAGGTCTGACTCTGGTTCCGGGACCACGCCACTGGCTCCAGCCTGCACTGCCCTTACAAGGGCGGCGTCCCAGGGGGAGTCCAGGGCCTATCTGGCCGGTCTTCTCTCTTCTCTTAACTACTCTAAGACTGAGCCCCGAGCTCTCTGGCTCAACCCTTTTTATACCCCGTTAGAGGATCGAAACCCCCCTCACGCCGTCCAGTACGGACGTCGTTGCGGGCACCACCCCGTGTGCTCACGGAGACCCCGCCCACTGTGTCTGTTTTCCGTTAGTCCCTATGTAAACAGCCCTACACAAACAGACCCTCTGTAACAGCCCTACATCACCCCCCCCTGTACAGCTCGCAGCCGTCCCGGCTGCAACAACTTTCAATAAAGGTTAATTAACCCCTGGATCCCCGCGTGTGCCTTAAAAAACGTTTTTAACGCTAACTTGAAGGAACCAACAGTAACAACAACAACAACGACAATGACAACAACAAAACCCTCAACCCTGAAAGGGAACAATCCGACGCACCCCCCCCCGAATAAATACGGATACCGTAAGAACAAGCTATATACAATTTGTAGCGAAGCCACAATGCACACAACAGCAGGTGAGCCCAACATACGTGAATGCAATGGGCAGGGAACACCCCCCCCCCACACAACACACAATGAACACAACATATATACAAATCTTGCGGTTCCTCAACAGTCTGCGCATTTTTGCGCGTGTCCTTGCGGTTTCACAACAGTCTGCGCATTTTTGCGCGTGTCCTTGCGGCGGGCCCCTCACACGGGGAAACCCCGGGTGGCGGACCGTCAGGTGGCGATCGTCCGTCCGGGAGCGGGGCCTCCTCTGATGCCTCGTGACTGTTGGTATCCCCAGAAGGGGTGGTCGGGCGTGAGCCCGTCAGTCTCGATGCACCTGGAGGTGGCACGGCCGGCAAGGCATTAGGTGAGCGCGGTGGAGACGGACTCAGTGAGTCGGTCGACCCCCCACACGTCTGGCCACGCATGTGTGAAGTGGGTTTGTGTGCCGCGACGAAAGGTTTCAACCGAGAGGGGTGCACGAACCATCGCCGCTTCCCCCAACGAATGCGCACGCACTGTGGTCGCAGGACCTCGACCACTTCCACAGGCCCCCGCCACGGCCGCGCCAGCTTTGGGGAGGTAGCCAGGGGTACTTGGGGACAGTGCAACCATGCCCTGTCCCCCGGTTTCCATTGTATGACATGCGCCCGACCCAACCTGAGGCGCTCGTTCGCCTTTTGACGGAGGTCCGAGTTTAACCTCGCAGCATCCCGCGCCTCTGTTAATTTAGCCAAATTAAACTTGACGTGGTCAGCCAATTTAGTTTTTCCTTGCTGGTCGGGGATCTGCAGCTGGGCGCGAACAGGCGGGTCGGGTTCGCGACCGTACATAAGGTAAAAGGGGGAAAACCCCGTAGCTGCATGGGGTGCCATTCGATATGCCGCCAAGACCCCCTGAATATGCAGGTCCCAATCAGTCTGGGAATCTGAGACCTGCTGTGCCATCATTGACGAAATGGTGCGATGCAAGCGCTCGACCATTCCGTCAGTCTGTGGGTGATACGGGGAGGTCCGAATTTTCTTTGTGCCTAAGAGGTCACAAACTTGTTTAAGTAATTTGCTGGAAAAATTTTTACCCTGGTCGGTCAGCAGCCGTTCCGGGGCACCTTTGTCCAGGACGTATCCCTGAACAAAGGCGTCCACGATGGCTGCTGCCGACTGGTTGGCAAGGGGCCAGGCCATGGGCCAGCGTGTAAAATACTCGACTCCTGTCAGCAAATACTTATTGCCCCTGGGGGTGGCGGGAAATGGGCCCAAGATGTCCAGTGCGACCAGCTCATTTATTCTGGACACCTTGATTGATTGCAAAGGCGGGTTAGACTCCCGCGCCGGCGGTTTCCGCTGCGCACACCGCGGGCATGAACTCAAAAGATCCCCCACATCCTTTGTCATACCAGGCCAAAAAAAATCCAACTGTATCAGTGCAAGGGTCTTTAGAGTCCCCAGATGTAACAGGCGCTCATGCGCGGCCCACACCACTTTGCCTCGCAACTCCGAAGGGACGACCAGCCGATGTCGCTGTGATTTTGCGTCCCAATGCATGAGCAGACCCTGTACCATTTCCCATGCACCCGAATCACCTTTCACCCGGCCAGCACCCCCGACGCGACGACGCCACCCGAGGAGGGAGGTGTCCTCCATTTGGAGGCGCCCCCACTCAGTGACGGGCAACCCCAACAGGGAATCCCTTCCCTGTTGTTCGATTGAGTTATCAGCCAGTGGCTCGTCGTCGTCGGTGGCTGCCAGGATCGGGACCGATGCGTCCCCTGAAGGTCTGCAACGTCCCGACCCCAGGAGGCATGCACATTCCGAGGCGGTTGGCATGCGTGACAGAGCGTCCGCGTTGGTATGGCGAACGCCCTTACGGTAAGTGGTCTCAAAATCAAAATCCTGGAGAACCTCCAACCATCGAGACAACTGTCCCGATGGTTGTTGAACCCGCAGGGCATACTGTAGTGCCGCATGATCTGTGCGGACGGTGAAATGCCGACCGTACAGATATGGGCGGTACTGTTGGATGAAGAATACAATTGCCAACAGTTCTCTACGGGTAACACAATATCTCTGCTCCGCAGGAGACAACACCCGACTACCGTATGCGACCACCCGTTCAACGCCATCAACCACCTGGGAAAGCACACCCCCAATACCCGTGTTGCTCGCATCGGTGTCGAGCAAAAAGGGTTTCGAAAAATCAGGGTAGATCAAGGGAGGGGCTTTCACCAGGGCGTCCCGAAGGGAGCGGAACGCAGCCTCCTCCTCTTGACCCCAGTGGAAACGAACCCCTTTAGATGTTAGAGCGTGCAGGGGTTTAGCGATCGTTGCAAAATCAGCAACAAACCGTCGATAATACGACGCGAACCCAATAAAACTCCTGACCTCTCCCACTGTGGTGGGAGTCGGCCAGGAGCTGACACACTGCGTTTTGGCGGGATCGGTAGCAATACCTGAGCGTCCCACGATGTGCCCCAAATAACGCACCGAATCACGCAACAAATGGCATTTTTGGGGCTTAAATTTCAAATTAGCAGCCCGCATCTTTAGGAAAACTGCCCGCAACCTCTGGAGATGCTCATCAAAAGTTTTACTAAAGACGATAACGTCATCCAAATAAATGAGGCACGACTCCCATTGCAGTCCAGCCAAAACCAATTCCATTAAACGCTGGAAAGTTGCCGGCGCTGAGTGCAAGCCCATCGGCAACCTGTTGAATTGAAACAAGCCGTGCGGTGTACGAAAAGCAGTTTTAGGCTTAGACTCATCATCCAGAGGAAGCTGCCAGAATCCCGAAAGTAAATCGAGTGTGGAAAAGAATCGCGCTCCCGCCAAAGCGTCAAGCGATTCATCCATCCGAGGGAGCGGGTATGCGTCGGCAACCGAAATTTTATTAAGACGCCGGAAGTCAACGCAAAACCGCAACGAACCGTCCTGCTTTTTAACCAGGACGATCGGCGCTCCCCAAGGGCTGGTGGAAGGAGAAATGATGTCCGCGGCTAACATGTCATCAACAGCCGATTTGACATGTTCCTTTTCGGCGGGACTCAACCGAAACGGATTTTGGCGAATTGGCGCGCTGTCACCCGTGTCAATATGGTGACGCAGCAAGTGAGTGCAACCCAAATCATATTTATCTCGACTAAAAACGTCGGAAAATTCTCGTAATAGCGTTTTAAGTTGTTGACGCTCTGAATCGGACAGGTCCGTCGATCCCGCACAAAGCGCCTCGAGCCACCCTTCATCGCTGTCCGAACGCGGTCGCGACGCAGGGACAGTGTTGACGGAATTGACGGCGGGCTCCTCACACGGCACCGGCGTTGCGTGAGCAAGCACGGTCCCCTGTGGGAGCACCACCGTCCGCGAGCCCACGTTTAGGACCGCGATGAAGGGTTCACTATCCCCTCTCACTATGGTCTGGGCCGGTAGTAAATCAGGTCCACTAACCCCGGCCCTAGACGGTCCCAACAGTACTCCTTGTGCCCCGGCACCCTTAACGAGGGGCCGCCGAAGCTTCAAAGGCACCAACATTTGCGTTCCCGGAGGAACGCGTACCGTTCTCTCCACGAACGCCGGCACCGTCGCGAACGCCGTCCGAGTCGCAACTGGTGATGGCAGAAACGCCATGCGTCTGCCCGATGGAAGCTCTATGCACCCCTGGTCGATCAAAATTACAATCGGCATTTTGGCCAGGAAGTCCGTCCCCAGCAGGCACGGAACCGCCAGCGAGGACGAAACAAAAATCGGCCCAGACAATTTTATTTCCCCGATACAAATTTGGGCACGAATTTGTCCGATGATGCCAAGTGAGCCCCCGTTAGCCGCATAGAATGGTATGTTGACTGGCATCAAGGGACGACTCCGGACAGGGAGAATGTTATAAATTAATTCCGAAATAATAGTCGCCGATGCCCCCGTATCGACCAGGATGCGCACTTCCACCCCGTCGATATAACCTACAACGGCCGACGACCCCGACGATGCGGCAACCACACGATCGGCCAGCACGGACCACTGGCCGGGTTCGATATGGGTACCCGGAGTGGTGCGTGATGGTGCGATGGTGCGTGATACCGGCCCCCCTCTCGTCGCGGTGTTTGAGTGCGTGACGGGTGTGTGTGTGGGCCAAACGTGTGGGGTGCCGCGACTCGCCGGTTTCTGATGGTGGAGCTTGGGATGAGGCCCGTCGTCCCGGTGAGGTGTCGTCCCGCGCTGACGAGGAGAGCGGCACCCCGAGGCGACGTGGCCCCGGACGCCGCAGTTAAAACACCGCGGGAGCGACGTCGGAGGTGACGAATGGTCGGAACGGCCCGACCCGTCCTGGCCCGGCCGTGCACTCGTCGCCTGTTGCCGTCGGTGGTCGACGGCGTAGAGTTCCTCCGTCGGAAGGGTGGCTGCAGCCACCGCACGCCCCGCCGATGCTCTGCTGGCTTTGCGTCGAAGCGACAGGAGGTTTGCGTGGAGGAGCCGCGCCGCCTGGAGCGATGTCATTTCCGCGTCCTCCTGTGCGACGACAGCAATGTCAAGATCGTCGGCCAGGAGGAGTATCTTCTCCGTCACCATAGCGTCGATGCCGTCGTCATCCATCCGGGGGAAGGCCGACTTGGCCATCGCCAGGAGGCTCGTTCGGTACGCTAGGGGCGACTCCTTCTCTCCCCGCTTGCGGTCGTAGAACTCCTGTCTGCATTCCGCCGATGGTCCGTAGACTCCTCCCAGCAGCTGCAGCGCCATCGGTAACGTCGAGCGCTTTTCCTTTGGTGCCGATGTTAGGGCGGCCAGCGCGTCGCCGTCCAGGAGCGCCGGCAGGGCGCTGAGAGCTTCTTCGTCCGTCCATTTAGCCATCTCCTGGTGGGCGAGGAAGCGTCTTCGAAAGCCGCTCCAGTCGCCCTCTGCGCCCACGAATTCTTTAAGCGGGGGCAGCCTTTGGTGTAGTGCAGCGGCTGCCGTGGAGTCCCGTGGACTGCTGCCTCCCCGACTCGGCTGCGTCTCGGCGCGAATGGCAGATGGCATCGCCTGTCGCAGCTTTGATGACGCGCCCTCCTCCGTCGTTGATGCAGCAGCCCCAGCGCGGCCGATGTCGGACCCCAGGTTGAGGTTGGCCACGCCCCTAGCGGTCGCTGCGTCGATGGCGGGAATTTCAAAATTTAAATCTTCAGAAATGGCGGGAAGGCGCTCCACACGCCGGTTCCCCTCGCCCCGCGGTGGACCACCAGCCCCCAGCCGTGTGATGTCCTTCAGCGTAGCGGCAGCGGCGTAGAGCAGTTCCGCCAGCCTCTCATGAGCCAGCCTCAGGTCGTCTCCCCGCTGCTCCTCTTCATGGTGATGCTCCGGTAAGCCCGCATCCGGCCCCGGCTGCACGTCGTCTAGTAGAGCCATCTCGGGCTCGGCAATTTCGGCGGCGTCCTCCGCCCGCTGTTCCCTGGCTCGAGCTGTTTGGCGCGTGTCCATGTTCTTGGTTCTTCTGACGCCAGATGAAGTGTTGTTGAAGACGCGTGGACAACGGGGTAAGGCACACGTATTTATTTACACAAAGGGCTTACAGTACTCGAGGGATGTATCGGCCCCCTCACCCGTACAACTGGGAATTCACCCCTAGCTAGCCTTCCTAGCTGAGTCCTCCGCTAACGGGCTAGGGGAGGCTGTCTGGCCCGACACTGGTTAGTCGGGCTACGGTACCCGGAATCCCAGAGGTCTGACTCTGGTTCCGGGACCACGCCACTGGCTCCAGCCTGCACTGCCCTTACAAGGGCGGCGTCCCAGGGGGAGTCCAGGGCCTATCTGGCCGGTCTTCTCTCTTCTCTTAACTACTCTAAGACTGAGCCCCGAGCTCTCTGGCTCAACCCTTTTTATACCCCGTTAGAGGATCGAAACCCCCCTCACGCCGTCCAGTACGGACGTCGTTGCGGGCACCACCCCGTGTGCTCACGGAGACCCCGCCCACTGTGTCTGTTTTCCGTTAGTCCCTATGTAAACAGCCCTACACAAACAGACCCTCTGTAACAGCCCTACACATACATTGAACAAGTAGGAATCTTAACTTATATAAAAAGGTATACACTCCAACTATACTAGCGTTACAAAGTATAAGTAATACTAAAGGGCTCAAATCTTTAAAATTATGAATAAGTAGACCTTATAAAATGCAAAATGTAAATGTTAATTAGCCTGATTAAACAATCTTAAAATACAAAAATACAAATAAGATTACACGTTGTAATCGCCGTGACCTTGAGAGAATCCTCTTCTCGTCGTCGGCGAAGATGCGCGGGTACTTGTTGTAGGACCAGTGTCCCCGCAGCGAGTGGCAGGGCAGACCCGGCGGCTTCTCGCACAGCCACGGCTCGCCCAGCTCCGGGTCGGTGTAGTCGCACACCTCCCCGCTGGCGTTGAGCAGCACGTGGCACGCGGCCTTCGCCTTGACTCGGCCCCACTCAAACAGGCCCCAGAAGCTCACTTTGTCCGGCAGCGACTCCCTGACCCTCTCCAGCAGCCCCACCGCCTCGCTCGGGTTCACCATCGTCACCTCCAGCAGCCCCTCGCCGGGCCACGCCGCCACCAGCTCCACCGCGTAGCTGCCGTCCCCGTTGTCCGTCACGACCCCCGAGGCGGCGGCCCCCAGGGCGACGTTGTGGACTCGAGCCGCCAGGAAGTCTCCGCCGTGACGCTTCGGCCGGCCCGCCCCGTCGCGCATCTCCACCCTGAGCAGCACGGAGTCGCCTACCGCTGTGGCCACCGCCGTTGTCGTCGTTGTCGTCGTTGTTGCTGTCGCTCGTCCGGCGACGGACACGACGGTGACGACGCTGAGCTGAGCGGACGAGACGGCGCTCAGGTTGGTGGTCACGGGCAGGTCCCAGCGCGTCAGCTCGTACCGCCGGTGGGACGTCTTCACCGCCCCCGCCGGCGCTGGTTCGGGCGATGTCGCCGGCGCCGGTGCCGGCGGGACGATGGAAGCGGCGTGGTGACCCGCGCTTGGCTCCACCTCAGATTGCCGGTAGATCTGGTGGGGGGAGGGAGGGGGGGGAGTGTTTTATGATTTTTGCTTCGGGGTGTTTGAACTTCTTCCGAACTCGTGATGCGTTGCCAGAAAGGGTCAAATTAATTCTTATACCCGAGCGTGTTTCGATTTAAAGCTTCTTTCGTGATTGCAGGGATTCATCGTCTTGGTTCTTTCGGTAAAGTCGTCACGTAGAAGGGAAGTAATAAAATAATTAAAATTAAACATAATAAAATAAATGTCGATTTAAAGCTTTCGTGACTGCAGGGATTCATCTTCTTGATTCTTTCGGTAAAGTCACGTAGAAGGGAAATAATAAAATAATAAAAATAAAACATAATACAATAATTCTCACGACGTTTCAGGTGAGGACGGCTGCTTGCGTTGTGGCCGAAACGTCGTGAGAATTGTATTTTATTATGTTTTATTTTCATTATTTTAAATTGTATTTTATTTTTTATTATTTTTATTATTTTAAAATTGTCTTTTATTATGTTTTATTTTCATTATTTTATTACTTCCCTTCTACGTGATGACTTTACCTAAAGAACCAAGAAGATAGATAATTATCGATAGAATGAATGGGGGTTCATGAGTGAAAGCCATATCATGAGCATAATTCGTATTATTACGACAATAATGATGATGAATGGATTTAATGAATGGGCGTTAATGAGTGAAAGCAGTATAATGAAAATAATTATTATTCTGAAAGTAAATGATGATGATGATATTATTGGTTCTTTCGGTAAAGTCACGTAAATGGAAAATTTTAATAAAAATATAATTAAATTAAAAATGTTAACAAATTAAAAGCAAAAAACCCACGACGTTTCGATCGCAACACAAGTCTCCAACTGCAACTGCTTATAAGTAGTGACTCTGATTTATCCACAGTGCAGTTAATCTGTAGAATCCACAGTGCAGTTAATCTGTAGAATCCACAGTGCAGTTAATCTGTAGAATCCACAGTGCAGTTAATCTGTAGAATCCACAGTGCAGTTAATCTGTAGAATCCACAGTGCAGTTAATCTGTAGAATCCACAGTGCAGTTAATCTGTAGAATCCACAGTGCAGTTAATCTGTAGAATCCACAGTGCAGTTAATCTGTAGAATCCACAGTGCAGTTAATCTGTAGAATCCACAGTGCAGTTAATCTGTAGAATCCACAGTGCAGTTAATCTGTAGAATCCACAGTGCAGTTAATCTGTAGAATCCACAGTGCAGTTAATCTGTAGAATCCACAGTGCAGTTAATCTGTAGAATCCACAGTGCAGTTAATCTGTAGAATCCACAGTGCAGTTAATCTGTAGAATCCACAGTGCAGTTAATCTGTAGAATCCACAGTGCAGTTAATCTGTAGAATCCACAGTGCAGTTAATCTGTAGAATCCACAGTGCAGTTAATCTGTAGAATCCACAGTGCAGTTAATCTGTAGAATCCACAGTGCAGTTAATCTGTAGAATCCACAGTGCAGTTAATCTGTAGAATCCACAGTGCAGTTAATCTGTAGAATCCACAGTGCAGTTAATCTGTAGAATCCACAGTGCAGTTAATCTGTAGAATCCACAGTGCAGTTAATCTGTAGAATCCACAGTGCAGTTAATCTGTAGAATCCACAGTGCAGTTAATCTGTAGAATCCACAGTGCAGTTAATCTGTAGAATCCACAGTGCAGTTAATCTGTAGAATCCACAGTGCAGTTAATCTGTAGAATCCACAGTGCAGTTAATCTGTAGAATCCACAGTGCAGTTAATCTGTAGAATCCACAGTGCAGTTAATCTGTAGAATCCACAGTGCAGTTAATCTGTAGAATCCACAGTGCAGTTAATCTGTAGAATCCACAGTGCAGTTAATCTGTAGAATCCACAGTGCAGTTAATCTGTAGAATCCACAGTGCAGTTAATCTGTAGAATCCACAGTGCAGTTAATCTGTAGAATCCACAGTGCAGTTAATCTGTAGAATCCACAGTGCAGTTAATCTGTAGAATCCACAGTGCAGTTAATCTGTAGAATCCACAGTGCAGTTAATCTGTAGAATCCACAGTGCAGTTAATCTGTAGAATCCACAGTGCAGTTAATCTGTAGAATCCACAGTGCAGTTAATCTGTAGAATCCACAGTGCAGTTAATCTGTAGAATCCACAGTGCAGTTAATCTGTAGAATCCACAGTGCAGTTAATCTGTAGAATCCACAGTGCAGTTAATCTGTAGAATCCACAGTGCAGTTAATCTGTAGAATCCACAGTGCAGTTAATCTGTAGAATCCACAGTGCAGTTAATCTGTAGAATCCACAGTGCAGTTAATCTGTAGAATCCACAGTGCAGTTAATCTGTAGAATCCACAGTGCAGTTAATCTGTAGAATCCACAGTGCAGTTAATCTGTAGAATCCACAGTGCAGTTAATCTGTAGAATCCACAGTGCAGTTAATCTGTAGAATCCACAGTGCAGTTAATCTGTAGAATCCACAGTGCAGTTAATCTGTAGAATCCACAGTGCAGTTAATCTGTAGAATCCACAATGGAGTTAATCTGTAGAATCCTATTGTAGTGAACTGAATCTGTATTGTAGTGATCCTGTCCAATGGTTATTAATCTCTAGTATTGATGGTGAAGTGAATCTGTATTGTAGTGAACCTGTCTAATGGTTATACATCTCTAGCATTGATGGTGAAGTTAATCTGTATTGTAGTGATCCTGTCCAATGGTTATACATCTCTAGCATTGATGGTGAAGTGAATCTGTATTATAGTGAACCTGTCCAATGGTTATACATCTCTAGCTTTGATGGTGAAGTGAATCTGTATTGTAGTGAACCTGTCCAATGGTTATACATCTCTAGCATTGATGGTGAAGTGAATCTGTATTGTAGTGGAACTGTCCAATGGTTATACATCTCTAGCATTGATGGTGAAGTGACTGTATTGTAGTGGAACTGTCGAATGGTTATACATCTCTAGCATTGATGGTGAAGTGAATCTGTATTGTAGTGAACCTGTCTAATGGTTATACATCTCTAGCATTGATGGTGAAGTGAATCCGTATTGTAGTGATCCTGTCCAATGGTTATACATCTCTAGCATTGATGGTGAAGTGAATCTGTATTGTAGTGAACCTGTCCAATGGTTATACATCTCTAGCATTGATGGTGAAGTGAATCTGTATTGTAGTGAACCTGTCGAATGGTTATACATCTCTAGCATTGATGGTGAAATGAATCTGTATTGTAGTGAACCTGTCGAATGGTTATACATCTCTAGCATTGATGGTGAAGTGAATCTGTATTGTAGTGGACCTGTCCAATGGTTATACATCTCTAGCAGCATTGATGGTGAAGTGAATCTGTATTGTAGTGATCCTGTCTAATGGTTATACGCCTCTAGCATTGATGGTGAAGTGAATCTGTATTGTAGTGAAACTGTCCAATGGTTATACATCTCTAGCTGTGATGGTGAAGTGAATCTGTATTGTAGTGAACCTGTCCAATGGTTATACATCTCTAGCATTGATGGTGAAGTGAATCTGTATTGTAGTGATCCTGTCCAATGGTTATACATCTCTAGCATTGATGGTGAAGTTAATCTGTATTGTAGTGATCCTGTCCAATGGTTATACGTCTCTAGCATTGATGGTGAAGTGAATCTGTATTGTAGTGAACCTGTCCAATGGTTATACATCTCTAGCATTGATGGTGAAGTGAATCTGTATTGTAGTGAACCTGTAGAATGGTTATTCATCTCTAGCATTGATGGTGGAGTGAATCTATATTGTAGTGGACCTGCGAATGGTTATACATCTCTAGCATTGATGGTGAAGTGAATCTGTATTGTAGTGTACCTGTCTAATGGTTATACATCTCTAGCATTGAAGGTGAAGTGAATCTGTATTGTAGTGATCCTGTCCAATGGTTATACATCTCTAGCATTGATGGTGAAGTGAATCTGTATTGTAGTGAACCTGTCCAATGGTTATACATCTCTAGCATTGATGGTGAAGTGAATCTGTATTGTAGTGAACCTGTCTAATGGTTATACATCTCTAGCATTGATGGTGAAGTCAATCTGTATTGTAGTGAACCTGTCGAATGGTTATACATCTCTAGCATTGATGGTGAAGTGAATCTGTATTGTAGTAAACCTGTCTAATGGTTATACATCTCTAGCATTGATGGTGAAGTGAATCTGTATTGTAGTGAACCTGTCCAATGGTTATACATCTCTAGCATTGATGGTGAAGTGAATCTGTATTGTAGTGAACCTGTCGAATGGTTATTAATCTCTAACATTGATGTTGAAGTGAATCTGTATTGTAGTGGACCTGTCTAATGATTATACATCTCTAGCATTGATGGTGAAGTGAATCTGTATTGTAGTGATCCTGTCTAATGGTTATACATCTCTAGCATTGATGGTGAAGTGAATCTGTATTGTAGTGATCCTGTCCAATGGTTATACATCTCTAGCATTGATGGTGGAGTGAATCTGTAGATATCCTATTTGAGATCATCAGATCTACTACAGAATTACCTTCAGGAAATGGTAAAACAACAACGTTTGAACCACGACGATCGTGACGATAACCGAAGTGACCTTCAGGCAGCTCATGTTTTCGGTGTCGCGGCTTTTGCGGCGGGGAATTTTCTCAGAGAATCGGTCAATTCCTGCGGAACAAAGACGGAAGGAACATCAACGACACGGGGTTGATAATTGTTTTTTTTATCCTTCTATCTGGCAACAAAACTGACACCTTTTTTTACAAGGAATCATGTTTGCATAGACCACAATACCTGCAGTCATAATGCAAACAAAAAACACAACTCTGATAATGTATGTGCACTGTCCTTGAAGTTGATTGATCCACACCCGAGACAGCTTTCCTTAGAGCCTAGTCTCACTTGGTGTTGGACCAGATGACGCCAAAAGGCGCACAACTCAAAGACAATGCACCATCAGAGTTTGAGAGCTCGGGGTAAAGCATTTACACCATTGGAACCTCATTTGCCAGTAAAAAATATGATAATTGGTTTTTCAACCTTTTATCTGGCAACAAAACTGACACCTTTTTTTACAAGGAGTCATATTTTCATAGACCACAATACCTGCAGTCATTATGCAAACAAAAAACACAACTCTGATAATGAATGTGCACTGTCCTTGAAGTTGATTGGTCCACACCCGAGACAGCTTTCCTTAGAGCCTAGTCTCACATGGTGTTGGACCAGTTGACGCCAAAAGGCGCACAACTCAATGACAACGCACCGTCAAAGTATGAGAGCTCGGGGTGAAGCATTTACACCATTGGAACCTCATTTGCCAGAAGAAAAAATATGATAATTGGTTTTTCACCCTTCTATCTGGCAACAAAACTGACACCTTTTTTTTTACAAGGAGTCATGTTTGCATAACTCTGATAATGTATGCACTGTCCTTGAAGTTAATTGGTCAATCAACGTTTTTTGTTTGCATTATGACTGCAGGTATTGTGGTCTATGCAAACATGACTCCTCGTAAAAAACCAATGAGAGCTCACGGCTCAGTTGACACGACCCCGGGTCAATTCATGAACGGACTGCTTCGTTGTCGGTCAAGCAAAAACCAGGAGACCAGCAGCAACGTCAACAAGACGGCAAACTAAGAAAGCAAAACCCGAATTCCGGGTCCACCTTCAGCGTAGCAACCGCACATTCTCGCCACCTGACGTTGTTGATAGCAAACAGCCTTCTTCTTGGTTCTTTCGGTAAAGTCGTCACGTAGAAGGGAAGTAATAAAATAATAAAAATAAAACACAATAACATAATTCTCACGACGTTTCGGCTACAACGCAAGCAGCCGTCTTCAGGTGAAGAATGAGACACTGCCAAGCCAGGAGCTTATATATAAGCTGGGTTGGATGTGGAAGAAGAAGAGCGCCTTAACAAAAGAATGTGCATATCAAGAGGAATTTAGCATATTCATGGCAAATGCGTAGGAGGTGGGCGGGGGGGTTTCAAAGTCATATTATGCCCATGCATTATGCAGGATCAGCAGCACCAGGGGGTAGCATTAACAAAGGGAGGGGATCTTAATAGTATGTAGAAGCAATGAAAGCCTTGACTCTGGCGTGCACGCAAGACTGCCTGACGCGTTCACTGTTGGTCGCCATCGCCCCCAAAGTTATTGGAAAGTCGAGGAGTGGTCCATAAATGACGTTGCCGATTTTTTGACCCCCTCCTCCTCCTCCCCCCTCGTCACACGGCGTCACAAAAAGTCAGAGCCCCCCTCAAATGTGACGTCACAAAGCTCTGCCCCCCCCCCCAAAAAAAATGTTTCCATTTTGAAAATAAAACATGCTTCAAATCGCTTTAAACTATTGTCATTGTAGTGCGTATTTAATGTGGCGCTGTACTCTGATGTTGTGGTAGAAAACATTGATCAAAAAGGAGGCGTTGGAAAGCTGAAATTTTGCATAAAATTCACCTGAAAATATTCAACGTCTAACTAAAACTGCAGGTGTTCAGAATGTTGTATTGAAATTCTCTTATAACTATTAAATATTAAAAGTTATTTTAACAATAAAAGAAACTACTTGAAACTTTGTAGTAGAACGAAGCTAAATTGAGAGTACAATTATAACAATCATATTCATTTCACAGAATGAAAATTCCCTGGTAGAATCATTAAAATAAAAATGTTTAATAACAATATATTTTTTTACAAAATTTACACTACACTATACACTACACTACTATATACTACACTATACACTACTACACACTATTATACACTACACTATACACACTACACTACTACACTACTACACTATACACACTACACTACTACACTATACACTACACTATACACTACACTATACACTACATTACTATACACTACACTATACACACTACACTACTACACACTACACTAAACACTACTATACACTACACTATACACACTACACACTACACTATACACTACACTACTATACAATACTATACACTATTATACACTACACACTACACTATACACTACATTACTACACACTACTATACACTACACTACAATACACTACAATACTATACACTACACTATACACTACATCATTATACACTACACTACTATACACTACACTATACACTACATCATTATACAATACACTACTATACACTACAACACACACCACACTACAACAGACTACACTACTATACACTACACTATACACTACATCATTATACACTACACTACTATACACTACACTATACACTACATCATTATACACTACACTACTATACACTACACTATACACTACACTGCTATACACTACCATACACTACATTATACACTACATCATTATACAATACACTACTACACACTACAACACACACCACACTACTACAGACTACACTACCATACACTACATTATACACTACATCATTATATAATACACTGCTATACACTACCATACACTACACTATACACTACATCATTATACAATACACTACCATACACTACACTATACACTACATCATTATACAATACACTACCATACACTACATTATACACTACATCATTATACAATACACTACTACACACTACAACACACACCACACTACTACAGACTACACTACCATACACTACATTATACACTACATCATTATATAATACACTGCTATACACTACCATACACTACACTATACACTACATCATTATACAATACACTACCATACACTACATTATACACTACATCATTATACAATACACTACCATACACTACATTATACACTACATCATTATACAATACACTACTACACACTACAACACACACCACACTACTACAGACTACACTACCATACACTACATTATACACTACATCATTATATAATACACTGCTATACACTACCATACACTACACTATACACTACATCATTATACAATACACTACCATACACTACATTATACACTACATCATTATACAATACACTACTACAACATTTTTCTTCTCCATTCTTCCACGGATAAGCAAAATGCTCATTCATGGAATAAATAAAAGGTGAACTTAGTAACTTTAAATAATCTAACAGTTAATAATGAAAATTTAAAAAAAAAATGTGTGTTGTTAAAACAATTATATTGTTTATATTTATTTAAAGTTACGCATTTTTACGTAACGTCACATTCTCAAACCCCCCATCCCCCCCTCGTCACACATCGTCACAAATGTCTGACCCCCTCTCCCCCACTAGGTGCGTGACGTCATTTATGGTCGGCCCTATCTCATCATCGGTGCCTCATCTTGTTACAGAACAATTCAGACTTTGGTGGTCAACCCGTGCACCTCATACACCTCAAAGTTCATCCTACAAAGTCACTGTACACGACACTATACACTATTATACACTATACACTACACTATACACTACACTATACACTACACTATACACTACACTACTACACAATACACTACTATACACTACACTATACACTACACTACTATACACTACTATACACACTACACTACTATACACACTACACTACTACACAATACACTACTATACTACTATACACTACTATACTACTATACACTACTATACTACTATACACTACACTATACACTACACTATACACTACACTATACACTACACTATACACTATTATACACTATACACTATTATACACTATACACTACACTATACACTACACTATACACAATACACTACTATAAACTACACTATACACTACTATACACTACACTATACACTACATTACACTATACACTACACTATACACTACACTATACACTACACTATACACTACACTATACACTATTATACACTATACACTACACTATACACTACACACTACTACACTATACACTACACTATACACTACTATACACTACACTACTATACACTACACTATACACTATTACACACTACACTACTATACACTACACTATACACTACTATACGCTACACTTCTATATACACTATACACTACTATACACGACACTATACACTACACTACTACACAATAGACTACTATATACTACTACACTCCTATACACTACACCATGCAGTACACCATGATACACTACACTACTATATACTAATAAACTATATACTAGACTAATATACACAATACACTACTATACACTACTATACACTACACTATACACTACACTATACACTACACTACTATACACAACAAGTATTATACACTACACTGCTATACACTACCATGAACTACATTATACACTACATCATTATACAATACACTACTACACACTACAACACACACTACACTACTTTCCACTACACTACTATACACTACACTATACACTACTATACACAACAAGTATTAAACACTACACTGCTATACACTACCATACACTACATTATACACTACATCATTATACAATACATTACAATACACTACATTATACACTACATCATTATACAATACACTACTACACACTACAACACACACCACACTACTGCAGACTACACTACCATACACTACAACAGACACTACACTACTATACACTACACTATTATACACTACACTACTATACACTACACTGCTATACACTACATTATACACTACATTATACACTACATCATTATACAATACACTACCACACACTACAACACACACCACACTACTGCAGACTACACTACTATACACTACAATAGACACTACACTACTATACACTACACTATTATACACTACACTACTATACACTACACTGCTATACACTACATTATACACTACATTATACACTACATCATTATACAATACACTGCCACACACTACCACACACTACAACACACACCACACTACTGCAGACGCTCTGCTGTGATAGTGAGAAGTTCTTACCTCGGTGATACAATCGGGACGGGTGATACAATCGGGACCGGGTGTTTCGTGAAAAGTTCCTTCACCAGGCAACGCATTCAAGAAGCGCCCTTCACTGACGCAGATGCCCTGGTGGCATCGGCACAAGATGTGTGTGTTGACGTGTGTCTGTGTGTCTGTGTGTGTTGACGTGTGTCTGTGTGTGTGTGTGTTGACGGGTGTCTGTGTGTGTGTGTGTTGACGTGTGTCTGTGTGTGTGTGTGTTGACGGTGTCTGTGTGTGTGTGTGTTGACGTGTGTCTGTGTGTGTGTGTGTTGACGTGTGTCTGTGTGTCTGTGTGTGTTGACGTGTGTCTGTGTGTGTGTGTTGACGGGTGTCTGTGTGTGTGTGTGTTGACGTGTGTCTGTGTGTGTGTGTGTTGACGGGTGTCTGTGTGTGTGTGTGTTGACGTGTGTCTGTGTGTGTGTTGACGTGTGTCTGTGTGTGGGTGTGTGTTGACGTGTGTCTGTGTGTGTGTTGACGTGTGTATGTGTGTGTGTGTTGACGTGTGTCTGTGTGTGGGTGTATGTTGACGTGTGTATGTGTGTGTGTGTTGACGTGTGTCTGTGTGTGTGTTGACGTGTGTCTGTGTGTGGGTGTGTGTTGACGTGTGTCTGTGTTGACGTGTGTCTGTGTGTGGGTGTGTGTATGTGTGTGTGTGTGTTGACGCGTGTCTGTGTGTGGGTGTGTGTTGACGTGTGTCTGTGTGTGGGTGTGTGTTGACGTGTGTCTGTGTGTGTGTGTGTGTTGACGTATGTCTGTGTGTGTGTGTGTGTTGACGTGTGTCTGTGTGTGTGTGTGTTGACGTGTGTCTGTGTGTTGACGTGTGTCTGTGTGTGGGTGTGTGTTGACGTGTGTCTGTGTGTGTTGACGTGTGTCTGTGTGTGTGTTGACGTGTGTCTGTGTGTGTGTGTGTTGACGTGTGTCTGTGTGTGTGTGTGTGTCTGTGTGTGTCTCTGTGTGTGTGTGTGTTGACGTGTGTCTGTGTGTGTGTTGACGTGTGTCTGTGTGTGGGTGTGTGTTGACGTGTGTCTGTGTGTGTTGACGTGTGTCTGTGTGTGTGTGTATGTTGACGTGTGTCTGTGTGTGTGTGTGTTGACGTGTGTCTGTGTGTGTGTGTGTGTCTGTGTGTGTCTGTGTGTGTGTGTGTTGACGTGTGTCTGTGTGTGTCTGTGTGTGTCTGTGTGTGTGTGTATGTTGACGTGTGTCTGAGTGTGTGTTGACGTGTGTCTGTGTGTGTGTGTGTCTGTGTGTGTCTGTGTGTGTGTGTGTTGACGTGTGTCTGTGTGTGTGTGTGTGTTGACGTGTGTCTGTGTGTGTGTGTGTTGACGTGTGTCTGTGTGTGTCTGTGTGTGTGTGTATGTTGACGTGTGTCTGTGTGTGTGTGTGTGTTGATGTGTGTCTGTGTGTGTTGACGTGTGTCTGTGTGTGGGTGTGTGTTGATGTGTGTCTGTGTGTGTTGACGTGTGTCTGTGTGTGGTGTGTTGACGTGTGTCTGTGTGTGTTGACGTGTGTCTGTGTGTGTCTGTGTGTGTGTATGTTGACGTGTGTCTGTGTGTGTGTGTGTGTTGACGTGTGTCTGTGTGTCTGTGTGTGTGTTGACGTGTGTCTGTGTGTGTCTGTGTGTGTGTGTATGTTGACGTGTGTCTGTGTGTGTGTGTGTTGACGTGTGTCTGTGTGTGTGTGTTGACGTGTGTCTGTGTGTGTGTGTGTTGACGGGTGTCTGTGTGTGTGTGTGTCTGTGTATGTGTGTGTGTCTGTGTATGTGTGGGTGTGTGTGTGTGTCTGTGTGTGTGTGTTGACGTGTGTCTGTGTGTGTGTGTTGACGTGTGTCTGTGTGTGTGTGTGTTGACGTGTGTCTGTGTGTGTGTTGACGTGTGTCTGTGTGTGTGGGTGTGTCTGTGGGTGTGTTGACGTGTGTGTGTGTGTGTGTGTTGACGTGTGTCTGTGTGTGTTGACGTGTGTCTGTGTGTGTGTGTGTTGACGTGTGTCTGTGTGTGTGTGTGTTGACGGGTGTCTGTGTGTGTGTGTGTATGTGTGGGTGTGTGTGTGTGTGTGTCTGTGTATGTGGGTGTGTGTGTGTGTCTGTGTGTGTGTGTTGACGTGTGTCTGTGTGTTGACGTGTGTCTGTGTGTGGGTGTGTTGACGTGTGTCTGTGTGTGTGTGTTGACGTGTGTCTGTGTGTGGGTGTGTTGACGTGTGTCTGTGTGTTGACGTGTGTCTGTGTGTGTGTGTGTGTGTTGACGTGTGTCTGTGTGTGTGTGTTGACGTGTGTCTGTGTGTGGGTGTGTTGACGTGTGTGTGTGTGTGTTGACGTGTGTCTGTGTGTGGGTGTGTTGACGTGTGTCTGTGTGTGTATTGACGTGTGTCTGTGTGTGTGTCTGTGTTGGTGTCTTTGTGTGTGTGTTGACGTGTGTCTGTGTGTCTTTGTGTGTGTGTTGATGTGTGTCTGTGTGTGTGTTGACGTGTGTCTGTGTGTGTGTGTTGACGTGTGTCTGTGTGTGTGTTGACGTGTGTCTGTGTGTGTGTGTTGACGTGTGTGTGTCTGTGTGTCTTTGTGTGTGTGTGTCTGTGTGTGTTGACGTGTGTCTGTGTGTGTGTGTCTTTGTGTGTGTGTTGACGTGTGTCTGTGTGTGTGTGTCTGTGTGTGTGTGTGTTGACCTGTGTGTGTGTTGGAAGATCTGGACAAAGTCCCATCGGTGAGCTCCTCCGACAGGCAAGGCTGCGTTGGCTGGGTGGGTCACGTAGCCCGCATGCCCAGCCACCGCATGTCTAAACAGCTTTTGTTCGGCCGGATCGAGGGGGCTTGAACCGGCGCGGCACGGGCTAGAGAAGAGATGGAGTGATGGGTGAGTGAGTGGGTGAGTGTGTGAGTGACACGGGCTAGAGAAGAGATGGAGTGATGGGTGAGTGAGTGAGTGTGTGGGTGAGTGACACGGGCTAGAGAAGAGATGGAGTGATGGGTGAGTGAGTGTGTGGGTGAGTGACACGGGCTAGAGAAGAGATGGAGTGATGGGTGAGTGAGTGAGTGTGTGGGTGAGTGACACGGGCTGGAGAAGAGATGGAGTGATGTGGTACAGGAGGACGTGGAGCTGAGTGGACTTGCCGATGACCGGTACCAGCGGTGTCAAGATCGGCCTCTGTGGAGGAGGCTCGTGAAGGACGCTGCTACTGGGCAGTGCCAGGCTAGGTGCACATTGAGGCTACTGGGCAGTTGGAGGCAGTCGCCCTCCAACAACAACGGAGGGCGGAGGAGCGACGCTCACAACAACGAGCGGAGCGCCGGGTGGCTAAAGCACAGCAAGTTGGCACAGTTGGGGGCACAGGTGGTGCATCAGCCAGTCATCTCGGTCATCTCGGTCAGTCGACCCGTGGCACCTGCTGGGTCTGCCCCGTGACCTCCTGCCAGCGGGCGTTCGACACTTCACGTGGCCTCAAGGTGCACATGGCCTGGCACAAGCGTCGTGGTGACGTCACCGCCACTTAGTGGCGAATGGCGGTTGTTGTTGTGTGTGTACGTGTGTGTGTTGATGTGTGTATGTGTGTGTGTTGGTGTGTGTCTGTGTACATGTGCGTGTGTTGATGTGTGTCTGTGTGTGTGTTGGTGTGTGTCTGTGTACGTGTGTGTGTGTTGATGTGTGTCTGTGTGTGTGTTGGTGTGTGTCTGTGTACATGTGTGTGTGTTGATGTGTGTCTGTGTGTGTGTTGATGTGTGTCTGTGTGTGTGTTGATGTGTGTCTGTGTACGTGTGTTGATGTGTGTCTGTGTGTGTGTTGATGTGTGTCTGTGTACGTGTGTTGATGTGTGTCTGTGTACGTGTGTGTGTGTTGATGTGTGTCTGTGTGTGTGTTGATGTGTGTCTGTGTACGTGTGTTGATGTGTGTCTGTGTACGTGTGTGTGTGTTGATGTGTGTCTGTGTGTATGTAGGTGTGTGTCTGTGTGTGTGTTGGTGTGTGTACGTGTGTGTCTGTATACGTGTGTGTTGGTGTGTGTACGTGTGTGTCTGTGTACGTGTGTGTGTGTTGATGTGTCTGTGTGTATGTAGGAGTGTGTCTGTGTGTGTGTGTCGGTGTGTGTACGTGTGTGTCTGTATACGTGTGTTGGTGTGTGTACGTGTGTGTCTGTATACGTGTGTGTGTGTTGATGTGTGTATGTAGGTGTGTGTGTGTACATGTGTGTGTGTTGATGTGTGTCTGTGTGTATGTAGGTGTGTGTGTGTACATGTGTGTGTGTCTGTGTATGTGTGTGTCTGTGTCTGTGTACGTGTGTCTGTGTGTGTGTAGGTGTATGTCTGTGTACGTGTGTGTCTGTGTACGTGTACGTGTGTCTGTGTGTGTGTGTGTAGGTGTATGTCTGTGTACGTGTGTGTCTGTGTGTGTGTGTCTCTGTGTGTGTGTATGTCTGTGTACGTGTGTCTGTGTGTGTGTTGATGTGTGTCTGTGTGTGTGTGTCTCTGTGTCTGTGTGTCTGTGTGTGTCTGTGTGTGTGTCTGTGTGTGTCTGTGTGTGTGTAGGTGTGTGTCTGTGTACGTGTGTGTGTTGATGTGTCTGTGTGTCTGTGTGTCTGTGTGTGTGTCTCTGTGTGTCTGTGTGTCTGTGTACGTGTGTGTCTGTGTGAGTGTGTGTCTGTGTGTGTCTGTGTCTCTGTGTGTGTCTGTGTGTGTGTGTCTCTGTGTCTGTGTGTCTGTGTCTGTGTGTGTCTGTGTCTGTGTGTGTGTGTCTGTGTGTGTGTCTCTCTGTGTCTGTGTCTGTGTGTGTCTGTGTCTGTGTGTGTGTGTGTCTGTGTGTGTGTGTCTCTGTGTCTGTGTGTCTGTGTCTGTGTGTGTCTGTGTCTGTGTGTGTGTGTCTCTGTGTGTGTGTCTGTGTCTGTGTGTGTCTGTGTGTGTCTGTGTGTCTGTGTGTGTCTGTGTGTGTGTGTCTCTGTGTCTGTGTGTGTCTGTGTACATGTGTGTCTGTGTACGTGTGTGTACGTGTGCGTGTGTCTGTGTGTTGGTGTAGCGGTCAGCGCTACGCTGCGCTACGAACCTGGCGACCCGAGTTCGATTCCCGCTCACGGCCAACACCAGTGACGATTTTCTGAACCGGTCCCGGGCCTCCCCTAGGTCGACTCAGCCTCAAATGAGTACCTGGTCCGGTGTGTAGTGAACATCGCCACTGGGGAGACAAAGGCGGTCGGGCGTGGTGCTGGCCACCCACCCCCTCGTGTGCCGTTCCGGCCTTCATAGGTGCTCGCTAACAGCACTTGCCCCAGCAGTCTGTTAAGGCTACACGGGGGATCTTTGTCTGTGTCTGTGTCGATGGTAACTCGATGAGCAGCAATTGACGCAATATCGTCAGGACCCAAGGGTCAACCCGTGACCTTTGTTGAGTGCGAGCGTGATGATGACAACGTCACCCGCTCTGTGTGTGTCACAGTGCCCGTATCACTTGCCCCTAGAGCTCACGAGAGGCTACACGGGGGGCCTTTGTCTGTGTCTCATTCACAGGCGCTGCTGCTGATGCTCGCCAGTGACAGCACTTGCCCCTAGAGCCCACGAGAGGCTACACGGGGGACCTTTGTCTGTGTCTCATTCACAGGCGCTGCTGCTGATGCTCGCTAGTGACAGCACTTGCCCCTAGAGGCCACGTGAGGCTACACGGGGGGCCTTTGTCTGTGTCTCATTCACAGGCGCTGCTGCTGCTGCTCGCTACTGACAGCACTTGCCCCTAGAGGCCACGTGAGGCTACACGGGGGGCCTTTGTCTGTGTGCCGATCGATGGACTTCGAAGTGAGGCGCTATTGGGGCATGAATCGATATCGCACCGAGGTTGAAATCAGATTCGGGATGCGAATGGTTTTAAGTGGGCGGGAGGGTGAGTGGGTGAGTGGGTGAGTGGGTGGGTAGGTGAGTGAGTGGGTGAGTGGGTGAGTGAGTGGGTGGGTGAGTGAGTGGGTGGGTGGGTGGGTGAGTGAGTGACTGGGTGAGTGGGTGGGTGAGTGGGTGAATCGGTAAGTGGGTGAGTGGGTGGGTGGGTAAGTGGGCGGGTGAGTGGGTGAGTGGATGAGTGAGTGGGTGGGTGAGTGGGTGGATGAGTGGGTGAGTGGGTGGGTGGGTGAGTGGGTGAGTGGGTGGGTGAGTGAGTGGGTGGGTGGGTGAGTGAGTGACTGGGTGAGTGAGTGGGTGAGTGGGTGAGTGGGCGGGTGGATGAGTGGGTGGGTGAGTGAGGAGGACAAACAGTACGCAGGCAACAAAGACAAAGATCCCCCGTATAGCCTGCACAGGCAGTAGGGGCAAGTGCAGCGCCTATGAAGGCTACCGGCACTGTGGCACCCACAGAGGGGGGTGGGTGGCCAGCACCACGCCCGGCTGCCTTTGTCTCCCCAGTGGCGATGTTTACTGCACCGCTACACCAGGTACTCATTTGAGGCTGAGTCGACCTAGGGGAGGCCCAGGACCGGTTCAGATAATCGTCACTGGTGTTGGCCGTGAGCGGGAATCGAACCCGGGTCGCCAGGTTTGTAGCGTAGCGTAGCGCTAACTGCTGCACCACCGCTCCCCACACAGACACGCACATACACACGCAACAACAACAACCGCCATCCGTCACTTGTGCCAGGCTAGGTGCACGTTGAGGCCATGTCGAACGCCGCTGGCAGGAGGTCACGGGGCAGCCCCAGCAGGTGCCACGGGTCGACTGACCGAGATGACCGAGATGACTGGCTGATGCACCACCTGTGCCCCCTACTGTGCCAACTTGCTGTGCTTTAGCCACCCGGCGCTCCGCTCGTTGTTGTGAACGTCGTTCCTCACACACACAGACACACCACACAGACACACACAACACAAGCACACCCACAGACACATGCACACACACTACTCGCTCACGCAACACACACACACAGACACACACACACAGACACACGCACACACACTACTCGCTCACGCAACACACGCACTAAGTCTCGTCACGCATTCCCCACGGAATGTCAAATACACCACCCACGTAACACAGACAAAGCTCCCCCAGGTAGCCTCTAGCAGGGCTGTAGGGGCAAGTGCTGTAAGTAGCACACAGACAAAGGTCCCCCAGGTAACTTCAGACAGACCCAGCAGGTGCCATGAGTTGACTGCTGTGCCAGGTTATGTGCAGGAGGAGGAGGTCACGGGACAGACCCTGCAGGTGCCATGGGTAGACTGCTGTGCCAGGCTAGGTGCAGGAGGAGGTCATGGGACAGACCCTGCAGGTGCCATGGGTAGACTGCTGTGCCAGGCTAGGTGCAGGAGGAGGTCACAGGACAGACCCTGCATGTGCCATGAGTTGACTGCTGTGCCAGGCTAGGTGCAGGAGGAGGTCACGGGACAGACCCTGCATGTGCCATGAGTTGACTGCTGTGCCAGGCTAGGTGCAGGAGGAGGAGGTCACCGGACAGACCCAGCAGGTGCCATGGGTTGACTGCTGTGCCAGGCTAGGTGCATGAGGAGGAGGTCACGGGACAGACCCTGCAGGTGCCAAGGGTTGTACTGCTGTGCCAGGCTAGGTGCAGGAGGAGGAGGTCACGGGACAGACCCAGCAGGTGCCATGGGTTGACTGCTGTGCCAGGCTAGGTGCTGCTGCTGTATATTTGGAGTCTGCGTGGGTATTTAAAGTTCAAGTTCATGTATTGGGTGTAGCCCTGTGAGCCATTCGGCTCTTGAATCGGGTGCAACCGCAACAAACAAAAAACTAAAACATGAACAAGAAAACATCTTAAAGTGACTATGTAACTGAGTGCAAACAAAAAATCCAAGAAAAGACAGAAAATATTGCAGAAAAAGCACCGTACACCAACGCTGTGTGCAAACATCCCAGTGGGATGCAAGTCAAACAACAACAACCACAAGACAACTTAGATTAAGGCCATTAGTCTAACTCTGTACTACAACAACACAAACAACACAAACAACAACAACCACAAGACAACTTAGATTAAGGCCATCAGTCTAACTCTGTACTACAACAACACAAACAACAACAACAACCACAAGACAACTTAGATTAAGGCCATCCGTCTAACTCTGTACTACAACAACACAAACAACAACAACCACAAGACAACTTAGATTAAGGCCATCAGTCTAACTCTGTACTACAACAACACAAACAACAACAACAACCACAAGACAACTTAGATTAAGGCCATCAGTCTAACTCTGTACTACAACAACACAAACAACAACAACAACCACAAGACAACTTAGATTAAGGCCATCAGTCTAACTCTGTACTACAACAACACAAACAACAACAACCACAAGACAACTTAGATTAAGGCCATCAGTCTAACTCTGTACTACAACAACACAAACAACAACAACCACAAGACAACTTAGATTAAGGCCATCAGTCTAACTCTGTACTACAACAACACAAACATGGCCAAACCAATACACTTTTCGAAATCACCAAAATAAAGCCATGAAAGCAATGAAACAGCGATCATAGGAACTGTGATGGAATTTTCACAATAAATGGCATAAACAACATGTACTACCAAAACCCTGCATGTAGGTAAAACATTAAAATTAATAAAAGTAAAATAAAATAAAAATCACGACGTTTCGGAGGCAACACGAGTCTCCGTCATCAGGTGGGACCGTCACAGCCACGACAGCTGCATCAAGTGAGGCGATGATTCAAGATGTAATCCCTTAAATGCAAGTTGAGGGGGGAGGAGAGGGGGGGGAGCTCATCAGAATGTGGTAGCCAATGAATGGAACGTGGCAAGGACACTTCTATAAACAAAGGGAGGAGCAGCAATGGGCTCTCCTTTGTCTCCTGCGATTGCGAACTTGTACACGGAAAAATTTTGAAGCAAAAGTAATAGTCTCAAGCACAGGAATACGTCTGCTTGTTTGAGATATGTGGATGCTACATTGGTGGTCTGGCCACAGGGCCACGATACACTGAACGCATTCAGAAATAATCTCAACTCACAAAAGCCCGTCCATCCAGTTCACCATGGAAGTGGAAATGTCACGTCGATAGGTTCAAAGAAAATAACAAAAAATAACAAAAAACTACGACATTTCGATCGCAAGACAAGCGTTCATCAGGCTCTCTTGAGTTGCGATCGAAAGGTCGTAGTTTTTTTGTTATTCTACGTGACTTTACCGAAAGACCCACAGAATGTGAGTGTTCCTGCAGTCACGAAAGCTTCAAGTCAAGATTTGACAAAACTCTCCCATTTCTGGAGCGTCTACTCGGGCTCCGGTCGAAACGGTAAAATAACGCGCACAGCGTTTACCGAAAGTCACTGACGCCGATCTGAATCAGAGGTCGCAAACGGGTTTTTGATTCCTTACCCGTACCCGTACCCGGCCGCACCAGGGTCGCAAACGGGTACGGGTATCGGGTACCTAATTGCGACCTCTGGGATGAAGCCATGTTGCAGGCGCGGGTGGGTTGATTCTAGGAACTTGAATTGTGAGAAGAGACAAGACGTTGGGAAATGAGTGACAAACAGTTACTCACCAGTGACTCACGGCCTACCCGGCCGGGTACGGGTAGCCGAGTATCGGGTAGGGTACGGGTATCGGGTACCCGGTTGCGACCTCTGATCTGAATCCAGAGTCACGCCATCACCCCGCACAGAAATCCTTTTTCGTCAAGACACTCATTCATCGGACTAATAAAGTGTGAAATGGTGAAATTAAATAGGTCAACACATTCCTGCGGAGGGAGCTGGTAGGAACGTTGAGTTGCTCGGTCAATGGCCAGAGTCAAAGGCGGCGTGGTGTATTCCGCAAATATGCCCGACTGTGAGGGCGGGCACAAGCCGGCGTGAGTAGGTTAAACGTTGAGTTTTATAAGGGCACCACGGGGTGACCAGCCCCTCCCCACCCAGTCCCACCCAGCCCCACCCAGCCCCACCCAGCCCCACCCCACCCTCCCCTCTCCACTCAGCCTGCCCAGCCCCTCTCCTCCCAGCCCCACCCTCCCCACCCCACCCAGCCCCACCCAGCCCACCCAGCCCCACCCAGCCCCACCCAGCCCCACCCAGCCCCACCCCACCCTCTCCTCTCCACTCAGCCCGCCCAGCCCCTCCCCTCCCAGCCCCACCCTCCCCACCCCACCCAGCCCCTCCCCACCCAGCCCCTCCCCACCCTCCCCTCTTCACCCTGCCCCACCCCTCCCATTTTTGGATGCACGACGGACGGACGGACACAATAATCCCCTGTGGGCTGGTGGAACCAGGAGGTTCCTACCAGTAAAGCAGCGCTGCAATTGAATGGTTAAAATAATGCACAAATCAACAGGGCACTGAATGTCAAAACCAAATCAAATATCACGAGAGTTGAATCTGACCGAGTAATTGAAACTGTTAGAATTCCGTACATTGCGGGAGTAACTCATAAACTGGCCAGATTTTTGGAAAAACACAAAAAAACGAGTCAGATTTGGCATGGTACATACAATACATGAACTAATATCTGGCACTAAAGATGAATTACAGAAGCTATAAACAGAAGGTGTGTACCGGATTAATTGCTGTTGTGGCAAATGCTGCGTTGGCCAGGCAGAGCGAATGATCACCACGAGACTAAAAGAACACCAAGGAAAGATGAAATACTCACAAACACAGCTGGCGGTAGTGGCAGAACACGCATGCCAACAAGGACACTCAATTGATGTTGATGATGTTGAAGTTCTGTGCAAAACTAGCTACTATTGGCCAAGACTAATTAGACAATCTATCTAAATTGAGAGAAATAAAAAATAAGTTTCAACATTCGGATAGCTACTGACTTAGTTCTGCTTGTCAGCCAATAATTAAATAATGGATCGTTTAAATGCGAGCCTATACAGGTCACATGACTTCAATGTGGATTACCTGTGAACAGACAATAACAGGTACTGCTCGTTCTCACGACGTTTCGGCCACAACGCAAGCAACAGTCCTCAGGTAAAGAACAGGTCTGTCGAGAAGACAGCGTCTGAATGAAACACCACCAGGCTTGGAGCGTCTATTTTAGCTGCTGGGTTGGAGGGGGGAAGGGCGCCTTGACAAAATAATTTGCATATCAAGAGGAATTTAGCATATTTATGGGAAATGCAGATATGCGATTAGTCACTACTTGTGAAATGCGTAGGAGGATTGGCGAGGGGGTTAAAGTCATGCCCGTGCATTATGCAGGATTAGCAGCATCAAAGGGAATTATTTTATTATATTTTATTATTTTATTATGTTTCATTTTTATTATTTTATTATTTCCCTTCTACGTGACTGTACCGAAAGAACCAAGAAGATGAATCCCTGCAGTCACGAAAGCTTTACATCGAAATGTAAATGTACTGCTCGCTGACTGTACACAAACGACAGGAGGCACAACAACAATGCGCTTGCATAATGTACGTTGATTACCATGCAATTAACCCAACCTGTTGTGCAGGGGTTATGCAGACATCATTTGGTGTGGCAATGCCAAGGTAACCGCAGGCGGGACTCGAAATTCAATCAATCTCAGAGCCAACCTGGCAAAGCAGTCGCGAGTAGCAGCAACATCATCATCAACACCAGCAGCTAACATCACCACACGCCTCGCCAAAGAGGCGCAGTTCCAGCCAGAGAGAGACACACAGAGACACACACACAGAGAGAGACACACAACATAGACACACAGGCAGAGAGAGACACACAGAGACACACAGAGACACACACAGAGAGAGACACACAACATAGACACACAGGCAGAGAGAAACACACAGAGACACACAGAGACACACACAGAGAGACACACAACATAGACACAAGCAGAGAGAGACACACAGAGACACACACAGAGAGAGACACACAACATAGACACACAGACAGAGAGAGACACACAGAGACACACAGACAGACACACAAGCAGAGAGAGACACAGAGAGAGACACACAACATAGACACACAGACAGACACACGAGCAGAGAGAGACACACAGAGACACACAGAGAGAGACACACAACATAGACACACAGACAGAGAGAGACACACAGAGACACACAGAGACACACACAGAGAGACACACAGAGACACACACAGAGAGAGACACACAACATAGACACACAGACAGACACACAAGCAGAGAGAGACACACAGACACACACAGAGAGAGACACAAAACATAGACACACAGACAGAAAGAGACACACAGAGACACACAGAGACACACAGAGAGAGACACACAACATAGACACACAGACAGACACACAAGCAGAGAGACACACAGACACACACAGAGAGAGACACACAACATAGACACACAGGCAGAGAGAGACACACAGAGACACACAGAGACACACACAGAGAGACACAACATAGACACAAGCAGAGAGAGACACACAGAGACACACAGAGACACACACAGAGAGAGACACAACATAGACACAAGCAGAGAGAGACACACAGAGACACACACAGAAAGAGACACACAACATAGACACACAGACAGACACTCAAGCAGAGAGAGACACACAGAGACACACACAGAGAGAGACACACAACATAGACACACAGACAGACACACAAGCAGAGAGAGACACACAGAGACACACACAAAGAGAGACACACAACATAGACACACAGACAGACACACAATCAGAGAGAGACACACAGAGACACACACAGAGAGAGACACACAACATAGACACACAGACAGACACACAAGCAGAGAGAGACACACAGAGACACACACAGAGAGACACACAACATAGACACACAGACAGACACACAAGCAGAGAGAGACACACAGAGAGAGACACAACATAGACACAAGCAGAGAGAGACACACAGAGACACACACAGAGAGAGACACACAACATAGACACACAGACAGACACACAAGCAGACAGAGACACACAGAGACACACACACAGAGAGACACACAACATAGACACACAGACAGACACACAAGCAGAGAGAGACACACAGAGACACACACAGAGAGAGACACACAACATAGACACACAGACAGACACACAAGCAGAGAGAGACACACAGAGACACACACAGAGAGAGACACACAACATAGACACACAACATAGACATACAACAGAGACACACAGAGACACACACAGAGAGAGACACACAACATAGACACACAACATAGACACACAACAGAGACACACAGAGACACACACAGAGAGACACACAACATAGACACACAGACAGACACACAAGCAAAGAGAGACACACAGAGACACACAACATAGACACAAGCAAAGAGAGACACACAGAGACACACACAGAGAGACACACAACATAGACACAAGCAGAGAGAGACACAGAGACACACACAGAGAGACACACAACATAGACACACAGACAGACACACAAGCAGAGAGAGAGACACACAGAGACACACACACAGAGAGACACACAACATAGACACACAGACAGACACACAAGCAGAGAGAGACACACAGAGACACACACAGAGAGACACACAACATAGACACACAGACAGACACACAAGCAAAGAGAGACACACAGAGACACACACAGAGAGACACACAACATAGACACAAGCAGAGAGAGACACACAGAGACACACACAGAGAGAGACACACAACATAGACACACAGACAGACACACAAGCAGAGAGAGAGACACACAGAGACACACACAGAGAGACACACAACATAGACACAAGCAGAGAGACACACAGAGACACACAGAGACACACAACATAGACACACAGACAGACACACAAGCAGAGAGCGACACACAGAGACACACACAGAGAGACACACAACATAGACACACAAGCAGAGAGAGACACACAGAGACACACACCATAGACACACAACATAGACACAAGCAGAGAGACACACAGAGACACACAGACAGACACAACCGCAGGCGGGACTCGAAATTCAATCAATCTCAGAGCCAACCTGGCAAAGCAGTTGCGAGTAGCAGCAACATCATCATCATCAACAGCAGCTAACATCACCACACGCCTCGCCAAAAAGACGCAGTTCCAGCCATCGCATTAGGGGCGAGTTAATTAAATGTTTGACCAGATCTAACAACGGGCTAATTTCTAAGTAGATAATTTTGTATGGATTTTAAATTTAGATTTAAAGCTTTCGTGACTGCAGGGATTCATCTTCTTGGTTCTTTCGGTAAAGTCACGTAGAAGGAAAGTAATAAAATAATAAAAATAAAACATAATAAAATTATTCTCACGACGTTTCGGCCACAACGCAAGCTCGTGTGCTGTTTCATTCAGACGCTGTCGCCTCGACGGACCTGGTTTTCACCTGAGGACGGCTTCTTGCGTTGTGGCCGAAACGTCGTGAGAATAATTGTATTATGTTTTATTTTTATTATTTTATTACTTCCCTTCTACGTGACTTTACCGAAAGAACCAAGAAGATATTTTGTATGGCCCGCGAATGATGTTAGAAATATCCAAATGACCCAGCCCCTGCTGTAATGTCATTGATAATTCACTGGTCAACACACTTTTTCTGGCATAAGGTATTCCAACGGGTTTGAGGTAATTTTGGGGGGGTGCTGATTCCAAATCTGGCATCAGTTTTTGTCTATCACGTCAGGTTTTTGAGATATCAAATATTGCATTTTCAATAAAAACTGCGGAAGAAAAATATTAAATAAATGTGGATATCTACATAAAATTATATTATAAAACACACTGTCATAAAAATACAGCACCATATTTTAACTCTAAAGCAGTCACTGACTCGCAACAACTTGCAATCATAAGTGACGGAGTTAATTTCGGGTAAAATCAATGAAAATGGGGTATGCCGATAGCATAACAAGTATAACCCGTAAAAACAAAGTATTTCACTATAAATCCTTTATATGCGTGGCGGCTAGAGTCCTCTCGTCCTCTGGCTTGAGATGGTTGCCACCTATGGGTCAGATGATTGCATTGCACCATTAAGCAATTGGTAATTAAATATAATATTTTTGTCCTAAAAAGTGTAAAATTTTGGGAAACATTTTTCACGAACATTAATTGTCACGCACAACGAGTTTGTGTGGAAAATGTCAGCTCGATTGGATCACGGGAAGTGGGTTAAAATAATAAAAATAAAACATAATAAAATAATGATTTTATTATGTTTTATTTTTATTATTTTATTACTTCCCTTCTACGTGATGACTTTACTGAAAGAACCAAGAAGAAGGACTGTTTTCTTGGAATTTCTCTCACTTGATGCAGCAGTCGTGCGGTGACGGTTCCACCTGAAGACGGAAGCTTGTGTTGCCTCCGAAACGTCGTGATTTTTATTTTATTTTACTTTTATTAATTTTATATTTTTCACCTACGTGACTTTACCGAACAAACCCTAAGAATATAAGCCCCCCCCCTCCTCCTCCCTCGAGGCTTCTGAATTGTATGGGTCGCGTCTCTGATTATATCTGAAAAGTCTCTCCCCATGGCACGTCTTCCCACGAAGGACCTGAACCATTATTTGATCTGGCTCCCCGCCTGTGGGAACAGCTGTACGTGTGTGCGTGTTCTGATTTCATAGAGGTGTAGAGGTGTAATTGTGCATGGCCACGGATGGCCAACAAACACAAGGGGCGGGGTTACGGCCGTACACTGGGGAGGTGCTCGCACCGACGTCCGCACCTGCATCCCCCACGGGCCGAGCCCTATAAAAGGTGGTGAGCTCGAGGGCTCGAGGTCGGGGGCTCAGCTTTAACCAGCGAAGACGGAAGACCAGCTAGCATAGGCCCCGGAGCTCCCCTGGCTCGCTGTCCTTATAAGGGCCGACCAGGGCAAGCCGGTGGCGTGGCCCCGAGAGCCCAGACTGACGAGCCGGTCTGGAGACTCAGGGTGCCGGGATCCCAGCTTGACCAGGGCTGGGATAGGTAGCCTCCCCTAGCTCCGTAGTGGAGGACTTGGGCATAGGTTAGCGGGGTTAGCTGTTGTGTATTCCTGTAGCCAAGTGACCCGTAATTACTGTGTGTGCACAAGTTGGTGTAATAAACAAGTGTGCCTCCGATCCTGTCGTCAAGCCTCCTACATACTTACTACAGAGGTAATATAAGTTCAACAAAGTCTGCTTTCTGTCGCCTTCCTCGGTTACTGCCGCTAATGGCAGCAGCTGCCCCAGATTGCCCCCCACGTGCGTTCTGTCAGCCCCAGCAATAATTAACCTGGAAAGGGTGTGGGGGGGTCCCGTCTTCCCACCCCCCCTTCCCTCGCTGTGGGTGTGACATTCCGTGCCTCGCAAAAGCTTTTCAAGACGTCCTGCTCTAGATTTGAAGCTTTCGTGACTGACAGACCTGGTCTTCACCTAAGGACGGCTGCTTGCGTTGTGGCCGAAACGTCGTGAGAATTATTTTATTACTTCCCTTCTACGTGATGACTTTACCGAAAGAACCAAGAAGACACGTCAATCCTGATTCTACGTGTATAGACACAAGGTCGGGTCTCTTGTGATCTCTCATTTACTTGATGCAGCTGTCGTGCGGTGACGGTTCCACCTGAAGACGGAAGCTTGTGTTGCCTCCGAAACGTCGTGATTTTTATTTTATTTTACTTTTATTAATTTTAATTTTTTTAATCTACGTGACTTTACCGAAAAAACGTAAGAATTTGAATTGCATAACTGTACCAATGAATTGATTGATGAAACTAAACATTTAGAAACATCTATGTTACGAATCTACACATTCACAGGGAGACTTGTGTTGAAATCTTTCTTTTGATCACAGAATCTTGCCCGCGAATGTTTTGAAGCCTTAGCCAATTGATACGCATTTGCTGAAGTAGTCACACTGCCGCACACCATTGTCCCAAGACATTTAGTTAATTAATAATCTTACCAATGATTTTTATTTAATTTTAATTCTACTTTTATTAATTTTATTGTTTTCACCTACATGGCGACTTTACCGAACAAACCCTAAGAATATAAGCCCCCCTCCCCCTCCTCCTCCCTCGAGGCTTCTGAATTGTATGGGTCGCGTCTCCGATTATATCTGAAAAGTCTCTCCCCATGGCACGTCTTCCCACGAAGGACCTGAACCATTATTTGATCTGGCTCCCCGCCTGTGGGAACAGCTGCACGTGTGTGCGTCCTCTGATTTCATAGAGGTAATATAAGTTCAACAAAGTCTGCTTTCTGTCGCCTTCCTCGGTTACTGCCGTTAATGGCAGCAGCTGCCCCAGATTGCCCCCCACATGGGTTCTGTCAGCCCCAGCAATAATTAACCTGGAAAGGGTGGGGGGGGTCCCGTCTTCCCACCCCCCTTCCCTCGCTGCGGGTGTGACATTCTGTGCTTCGCAAAAGCTTTTCAAGTCGTCCTGCTCTAGATTTGAAGCTTTCGTGACTGCAAGGATTCATACTCTTGGGTTCTTTCGGTAAAGTCACGTAGAAGGGATAATATTATTATATTATTCTTTTATATTTTATTATTTTATTATATTATATAATTTTATTATGTTTTTATTTTATTATTTCCCTTCTACGTGACTTTACCGAAAGAACCAAGAATAAGTATGGATCCCTGCAGTCACTAAAACTTCAAATCAAGATTGAACTAAACTATGTTTTCTTGGTTCTTTCGGTAAAGTCACGTAGAAGGGAAGTAATAAAATAAAAAAAATAAAAATTATTCTCACGACGTTTCGGCCACAGTGCAAGTAGCCGTCCTCAGGTGAAAACCAGGTCTGTCGAGGCGACAGCGTCTGTGTTTATTTTTCGATTTAAAGCTTTCATGACTGCAGGGATTAATCTTCTTGGTTCTTTCGGTAAAGTCGCGTAGAAGGGAAATAATAAAATAATAAAAATTCAAATACAATTCTCACGACGTTTCGGCCACAACGCAAGCAGCCGTCCTCAGGTGACTTTACCCGAAAGAACCAAGAAGATGTATCCTTGTGTTGTCGTGCAATTCACGACTCCGAGGCAGGTTGCTGTTAGGGGCTCACGCCACGTTTATTTAAGGGCTTAGGCCAGATTCATCTTCTTGGTTCTTTCGGTAAAGTCGTCACGTAGAATGGAAATAATAAAATAATAAAAATAAAACATAATAAAATACAATTCTCACGACGTTTCGGCCACAACGCAAGCAGCCGTCCTCAGGTGAAGAACAGGTCTGTCGAGAAGACAGGATCTCTGACGCTGTCTTCAATCCAACCATCACGCCTGGCAATGTCCCAGGGGGTTCGTGATTCATGAACGTGGGTGACATTGTTTTGTGCGTGCGAGACTCATTGACGAACGGTCACTGCGCTCTGGGCGCTTGGACGAACAACAACGAAGGCAACGACAACAAGAACAATAGAAACAATAACAACAATAGTGACAACAATAAGAACAATAGCGACAACAACAACAACAACAACGCTAGCAGCAACAACAACAATAGCAACAACAATGACAACAACGCGATCCGTCGAGCCACTCCACGTACCCCCCCCCCCCTCGCGTCACAATGGGGCCGTGACGTCGAGACGTAAGCCCCTCCCCTCCTGGGCGAGAGGCTCCCGCCCCTCCCCCGACTCTCCCCCCACCCCTCCCCCATCGGGTCTAGAGGCACCTGCCCCTCCCCCTCCCTCCGCCCCTCCCCACCAACCCCGGCCCCTCCCCCGTCGTTCCCGAAGGTGGCGTCCCAGGCAGGCTGCTCCCAGCAGCAGGGCTGCAGCCCCTGCGCAGAAAATGGCCACCGCCGTCGCCACGCAAGATGGCCGCGTGTAAAATGGCGGCCGCCGCGTGTAAAATGGCGGCCGCCGCGTGTAAAATGGCGGCCGCCACGTGTAAAATGGCGGCCGAGACGACAACGAACGCTTGGATGGAGAGGGCCCAGGCTGGCCGCTAACCTGAGCGGTCAGGTGGGCGGTGGTTTCTGCGGAGAATCACAGAAAAGGGTTCTTTTAACAAAATAAATCGGTTCATGACAAACGTGTCATCACTACGAGACCTTCTTTACCATGTATAGTAGTAGGTTTTTACCCTTTAAACTGGTACAAACACTGGTACAAAACAGTGCATATTATTATCATTATCAGAGTTGTATCTTTTTGTTTGCAATTTTGACTGCTTGTGTTGTGGTTATTGCAAACATGATGCCTCGTATAAAGGTGTCAGTTTTGTACCAGTTGAAAGGGTAAAAACCTATCACTATATTTTGCATTTTGACCGCTTGTGTTGTGGTTATTGCAAACATAATGCCTTGTATAAAGGTGTCAGTTTTGTACCAGTTTAAAGGGTAAAAACCTACTACTAAACGTCTCATCTTTAAAACTCAACCACCCTCCCTCTTCCTAAACTCGCCCCCTACCCTTGACCCTATTGTGGTGTAGTAGCGCCGGCTGGTGACAGACAGTACACACGCCGGTGAGCGACAGCATGCACGGGGTGTGTCAGCAGAATGGAAGAACTGGGGGCAAAAGTCACGGAGGGGCTCATTTGGAAGCCACTGGAACCGGCTGGTGGGTTCTAGAAGGGGAGCATGGCCAGGGGCCGCGCTGTGAGGACGAAAGGAGCCGATAGTGGGAGCTCGAGGCTGTTGGTGGGAATCGGGTCATCGCCGTCGTCGCTGCCGTCTCTGTCATCGCTCGAAGTCGCGCTGCTAGACAGGATCTATGTAGGTGTCTATGGGTCTCTACACTATACACTACTATACACTACACTATACACTACACTATACACTACTATACACTACACTATACACTACACTATACATTACTATACACTACTATACACTACTATACACTACACTATACACTACTATACACTGCTATACACTACACTATACACTACTATACACTACTATACACTGCTATACACTACACTATACACTACTATACACTACTATACACTACACTATACACTACTATACACTACTATACACTACTATACACTACACTATACACTACTATACACTACTATACACTACTATACACTACTATACACTACTATACACTACTATACACTACTATACACTACTATACACTACACTATACATTACTATACACTACACTATACACTAGTTGGTGCGTTGTTTACGTGACAATCCTCACTGGCTGTGTCGGGTGGTGGAGGCTTACGACACAGCATTCATGCTCACAGCGATCTAACCCCCCCCCAACAACACTTTACTGTGAACAACAACAACAACAAGATTGGTCTCGAAGCCTGCCCGCGTGTTAAGCCGACGTGTAAAAAAATGAAAAAACCAGACTTTTAAAGATGAACCCGTAAAAACAAAGTATTTCACTATAAATCCTTTATATGCGTGGCGGCTAGAGTCCTCTCGTCCTCTGGCTTGAGATGGCTGCCACCTATGGGTCAGATGATTGTCTGCCAGTATTATGCAATTGGTAATTAAATATTTAATTTGTTTTCCCTAAACAGTGTAAAATTTTGTCTCGCACAACGAGTCTGTGTGCAAAATGTCAGCTCGATTGGATCACGGGAAGTGGGTTAAAAAACAACCGAAAGATTTGCACGGTCGTAAGCGCGCAAGCACGCAAGTGAACTTAATATAACGGATTTAAAAATAGAGAGAGAGGGTAATAGACACACAGAGAGAGAGAGAGATAAATACTCATCGCGCGAGGTGTCAAAATGTATCACTTAAGGTCACCTTTACGCATCACCGTCACTGAATGGTTGCGCTCAAGGTAACCGGGCGATGCTCCGCCTGTATCCAGCAGGCACTGGTAGAGGCCGCTGGCCGACAGCGGAATGGAGGCGAGGACCATGGAACCACGTCCTGCGCTCAGGTTGCCGGAGAAGGCGGCGAAGCGATTCGTGGGCGTCGCGAGGCAGGAGGGCACAAGCCGAGATGTGCAGTAGAGCACCTGTGCTAGCACGCGCACACACACACACAGACACACACGCACACACACACACAGACACACACGCACACACACATAGACACACACACGCACACACATAGACACACACACACACACACAGACACACACACACACGCGCACACACATAGACACGCACGCACACACACAGACACACAGGCACACACATAGACACACACGCACACACACACACACGCACGCACACGCGCACACACAGACAAACACACACGCACACACAGACACACACAGGCACATAGACACACACACGCACACACACGCACAGACACACACGCACAGACACAGACACGCACACACAGACACACACGCACACACAGACACACACAGACACACACACAGACACACACACACACGCGCACACACACACGCGCACACACACAGACACACACACAGACACACACACACACAGACACACACGTGCACACACACAGGCACACACACGCACACACACATAGACACACGCGCACACACACAGACACACACACACATATACACACGCACACACACGCACGCACACGCACATACACGCACGCACACACACAGACACACACACACACGCACACACACACACGTGCACACACACACACGCACACACACGCACACACACGCACGTGCACGCACACGCACACACACGCACGTGCACACACGTGCACACACACGCACACACGCACACACACGCACACACACGCACACACACACACACAGACACACACACACAGATACACACGCACACATACACACACGCACGTGCACACACACGCACACACACGCACACACACGCACGCGCACACACACGCACACACACGCACACACACGCGCCCACATGCACGCACACACACACAGACACACACGCACAGGCGAGTGTGTGGGTGTGTGAGGTACGATATAAACATAAAAATCTAACAAATAAGCTTGTGCCAGAGGCCCCGGGGGGACAGGCTTCAATGACGTCTCCTGGCCAAACCCCATTTGGCGGAGCCAGGAGATTGAATCTTCACCCTCGGAGCTCCTCCAGAAACAACATAAAACCACTACGGATGGCCACGTGGAATGTTCGAACGCTCGCTGCGGAGGAGAGGCTGCCACTCCTTTGTCGGGAGCTGGACCAGTACCGCCTGGATCTCTGTGGCATTCAGGAGGTCCGGTGGACCGGTTCTGGTTCCTGCCACCATGAGGGGTGGACAGTCCTCCACTGGGGGTAGGAGACTGCCAAACAACAGGGTGTGGCTCTTCTTCTGAACAAAAGAATGAAGGGGGCATGGGAGGTGGCGGTGAGGTGTGGGAAGCTGTAAGCCCCAGGCTACTTTGGGCTCGCCATCCCATCAACCGGAGGCGAGGAGTGGTGGTCGTGGTTACTTATGCCCCCACCGAAGACGAACATCCGCGGAGGGATGCAGGCAAAGCCGATGAGTCAGATGCCTTCTATGACCTCCTGTCACAGGTGCTGGCTAAAGTGGCCACTCGGGACAGAGTCATCTTGTTGGGTGACTTCAATGCCCGAGTTGGCCATGATGCTGGCACCTGGTCTGGAGTGATTGGAAGGCATGGGCCAGATCAGCTCAATAATAACGGTAGGAGGCTGCTAGATGTTTGTGCAGCCCGTGGGCTTGTAATTACCAACACGCTGTTCCGGTATCGGCGCATCCACACAACATCATGGATGCATGCCGGGTCCAAGCAAGAACATCTGCTGGACTACATAGTGACGGACCAGCGGATGCGAGCCCATGTCCTTGACATCAGGACCTACCGTGGAGCTGATCTGCCCACCGACCATCGACTTGTCATCTGTAAGATGCGCCTGCCATTCTTCCACTCCGGTGGTGGGTGTACACCCAGGACCCCATTCCAACCGAAAGTGGCCTGGTCTCAGTTAGCTGATGAAAGTTGCAAACGAGAATTTCATCATCCCTTGCAGCTGGGGTTGGTGTAGTGGTGATGGTGTAGTGGTGGTGTAGTGGTGGTGGTAGTGTAATGGTGGTGGTGTAGTGGTGATGGTGTAGTGGTGGTGTAGTGGTGGTGGTAGTGTAATGGTGGTGGTGTAGTGGTGATGGTATAGTGGTGGTGGTGTAGTAGTGGTGTAGTGGTGATGGTGGTGTGGTGGTGTAGTGGTGGTGTAGTGGTGATGGTGGTGTGGTGGTGTAGTGGTGGTGTAGTGGTGGTGGTGTAGTGGTGGTGTAGTGGTGGTGTAGTAGTGGTGTAGTGGTGGTGGTGTAGTGGTGGTGTAGTGGTGGTGTAGTGGTGGTGTTGTAGTGGTGGTGGTGTAGTAGTGGTGGTGTAGTGGTGGTGTAGTGGTGGTGTAATAAACATCGCCAGCACGGGGGGGAGACAAAGTCGGCCGGGCGTGTTGCTGGCCACGGCCCCGAACCGACGGACCGCTCCGACGACGACGACGACACTCACGGTCTCCGCGCGAACCGGAGCGATGTCCGCAGCTGTGGCCGGAGCGGTGGCCGCAGCGATGGCCGCAGCGATGGCCGCGGCCGCGGGCAGCCGGAAGTGCCGCCATCGTAGCGTCTCGATGCGGGACGGAGCAGCACAGTCGAGCGTCACCTCCTCCCCTTCGAAGACCTTCAGCGGTGGGTGCCCTTCTGGGGGGACAAAACCCGCAAACTCCGCGAAGGTCACCTCGCGGCCCTGACCTTCAGGGCCACCCGGTACATAACAACCCCACGTGACCTGACCTTTAGACCTTCCTGTTTAATAACAACAACAACAACCCCACGTGACCTGACCTTTAGACCACCCTGTATAATGATGTAACGGTGTTTATTGGGCCAAGATGCGCCGTTCCCATGCGGTAGCCGGCAATGGCGGCCTCATGTCAACAGGGGGCAACAGAGGGGCTGAGCCCAGTGCTGAGAGTCGATGCGCCACAGGGTCCAACGGCTACCCTGTGGAGCAGCGTGCAAGAGGGGCAGACCCCAGACCCCAGGAGGGGTGGCTGGGGGATGACATCATCCCCGGATCCTTCTCGAAGGTTCGAGAGAGGAGGCGTGGCCGGGCTGAACGAGTCACGGCTCTGTAAAAAAGCCGGACCTCTGGACGGTCCCAGCAGTCATCGTTGAGCTGAAGACAAAAAGGCTCCTGGAGACTGAAGAGCCCCAAGGGTCAGAGGCGTACCCCTGGCAAGGGTCGGCTCTAAGCTTGTATACCAGTGAAGATTCAAGGTTCACTCACAGAGGACTTGTAAATTAGCCAGTGAGAGGCTTTAGTAGTCTGGAGAGTAACCTCCGTAGTGTTTCGCGTGTGAGGGGCTGTTGCCTCTCTGTGTTAATTGTTAAATAAAAACTGTGTTGTCTCAAGAGAAGCCTTCTTCTAGTTATTCAACCCACTCCAACAACAACAACAACAACAACCGCCATTCGCCACTAAGTGGCAGTGACGTTACCACAACACTTGTGCCAGGCTAGGTGCACCTTGAGGCCACGTGAAGTGTCGAACGCCCGCTACTGATGGTATCATAGGCCTTGACCAGGTGAATAAAGCAGAGATGTAGGTCTTGTTGGAATTCCCTACACCTCTGCTGTAGCAGACGGACAGAAAATATGGCATCTGTGCAGGACCGCCATTTCCTGAAACCGCATTGGGGCTCCGCAAGCCTCTCCTCAGCGTGCCTAGCAAGGTGATGTTGAATAATCCTTGCCAGGACCTTACCCGGCACACTGAGGAGTGAGATGCCCCTGTAGTTGTTACCACCCACCACCACCCACCCACCAACCCACCCCACCCACCCACTCACTCACTCAGTCACTCACTCAGTCACTCACTCACTCAGTCAGTCACTCAGTCACTCACCCACCCACCCACACACTAACTCACTCACCCACCCACCCATCCACCAACCCACCCACACACTCACTCACCCACCCACTCAACCACCCACTCAATCACCCACCCACCCACTCACTCACTCACTCACCCACCAACCCACTCACCCACCTGCTCACCCACCCACTCACCCACCCACTCACTCACTCACTGAGTCCGTCCCTCAGTCACTGACCCACCAACCCACCCACACACTAACTCACTCACCCACCCACTCACCCACCCACTCACCCACCCACCCACTCACTCACTCACTGAGTCCGTCCCTCAGTCACTGACCCACCAACCCACCCACACACTAACTCACTCACCCACCCACTCACCCACCCACTCAATCACACACCCACCCACTCCACCCACCACCCACCACCGACCCACCCAACCACTCACTCACTCAGTCACTCACTCAGTCAGTCACTCAGTCACTCACCCACCCACCCACTAACTCACTCACCCACCCACTCATCCACCAACCCACCCACCCACTCAATCACCCACCCACCACCCCACCCACCACCCACCCACCCACCCACTCACCCACCTGCTCACCCACCCACTCACCTACCCACTCACTCACTCAGTCACTCACCCACCCAGTCATCCACCAACCCACCCACACACTCACTCACCCACCCACTCACCCACCCACTCAACCACCCACTCAATCACCCACCCACCCACCACCCCACCCACTACCCACTCACTCACTCAGTTACTCACTCAGTCACTCACTCAGTCAATCACCCACCCACCCACCACCCACCTACCCACCCACTCACCCACCCACTCACCTACCCACCCACCCCACCCACCACCCACCACCCACCCACCACCACCCACCCACCCACCCACTCACCCACTCACCCACTCACCCACCCACCCACCACCCACTCACTCACCCACTCACCCCACTCACCCACCCACTCACTCACTCACTCACCCACCCACCCACTCACCCACCCACCCACTCACTCACCCACTCACCCACTCACCCACCCACCCACCACGAACGTGACGTTGCCTCTCGTCCGACACGGACAATCTGTAGCGACGGACGGCGCTGCCTCCGGCCTCCACGGCGCTCTCGTAGACGCACTCGTAGTCGCCGCTGTCGCTCAAAGCGACCGCCTCGAGCACCACGGAGCCGTCGCCGAGTCGCAGGTCACCGGCGAAGGTCACGGAGGCTCGCGGCGTCGCGTGGCAGGAGGGGACGCCGCCCCGCCACCCGCAGAAGAGGATCTGGGGCGCAGCGGGGGACATCGACGGCAATATTCTTAGGTTCTTTCGGTAAAGTCACCATGTAGGTAAAAAAATATTAAAGTAAAAAAAAAAAAAAAAAAAAAAATTTCACGACGTTTCGGAGGCAACGCGAGCTTCCGTCTTCAGGTGGAACCGTCACAGCACGACTGCTGCATCAAGTAAATGAGAGATCACAAGAGATACTACCCCGTATATATACACTACTATACTCTACACCACTATACACTACACTACTACACTATACACTACACTACTACACTATACACTATACACTACACTACTACACACTACACTACACTACTATACACTACACTACACACTACACTATACACTACACAACACACCACACACACTACACTACACACTACACTATACACTACACACCACACACACTACACTACACACTACACAACACACCACACACAACACACACTACACAGTACACTACACTACCCACTACACTACCCCCTACACTACCCACTACACTAACCCACTACACTACCCACTACACCACTAAATACTACACTACACACTACACAACACTATACACTACACACTACACTACACACTACACTATACACTACTAAATACTACACTACACACAACACACTACACTACACACTGCTCTACCCACTACACTACACAACACACTACACCACTACACTACACACTACACTACTAACCCACTACACTACCCACTACACCACGTGCTTACATCATCGCCATCATCATCTCACCGTTGTTGATGCGGGCGAGTCTCCGTGTCGCCAGCGCAGGCTGCTGATGTTGCCGCTGGTAGCGCAGTGGAGCCTCACGTCTTCACCCGCAGTGGCGGTCACCAGTCGGCAGGGGGCCTCGTGAACTGCGGGACAGGCTACAAGAACCACGTCCACGTGGCCGACTCTCTTGTACCACGTCGTACATTGTTTTGGCCCCGCCTCCCTCCCTCCCTCCCGATACGTTCTACGTGGCACTTCGTGCCGTCTTTGAGCCATTCATTGGCTCATTGGCTACCACATTCTGATGAGCCCCCCCCCCCCACCCACTCTTCTCCCCCCTCAACTTGCATTTAAGGGATTACATCTTGAATCTCTGCCTCACTTGATGCAGCAAATGTGGCTGTGACGGTCCCACCTGATGACGGAGACTTGTGTTGCAATCCGAAACGTCGTGATTAATTTTAATGTTTTACCTACGTGCAGGGTTTTGGTAGTACATGTTGTTTATGCCATTTATTGTGAAAATTCCGTCACAGTTCCTATGATTGCTTTTTTATTGCTTTCATGGCTTTATTTTGGTGATTTCGAAAAGTTTTTTGGTTTGGCCATGTTTGTGTTGTTGTAGTACAGAGTTAGACTGATGGCCTTAATCTAAGTTGTCTTGTGGTTGTTGTTGTTTGTTGTTGTAGTACAGAGTTAGACTGATGGCCTTAATCTAAGTTGTCTTGTGGTTGTTGTTGTTTGTGTTGTTGTAGTACAGAGTTAGACTGATGGCCTTAATCTAAGTTGTCTTGTGGTTGTTGTTGTTTGTGTTGTTGTAGTACAGAGTTAGACTGATGGCCTTAATCTAAGTTGTCTTGTGGTTGTTGTTGTTTGTGTTGTTGTAGTACAGAGTTAGACTGATGGCCTTAATCTAAGTTGTCTTGTGGTTGTTGTTGTTTGTGTTGTTGTAGTACAGAGTTAGACTGATGGCCTTAATCTAAGTTGTCTTGTGGTTGTTGTTGTTTGTGTTGTTGTAGTACAGAGTTAGACTGATGGCCTTAATCTAAGTTGTCTTGTGGTTGTTGTTGTTTGTGTTGTTGTAGTACAGAGTTAGACTGATGGCCTTAATCTAAGTTGTCTTGTGGTTGTTGTTGTTTGTGTTGTTGTAGTACAGAGTTAGACTGATGGCCTTAATCTAAGTTGTCTTGTGGTTGTTGTTGTTTGTGTTGTTGTAGTACAGAGTTAGACTGATGGCCTTAATCTAAGTTGTCTTGTGGTTGTTGTTGTTTGTGTTGTTGTAGTACAGAGTTAGACTGATGGCCTTAATCTAAGTTGTCTTGTGGTTGTTGTTGTTTGTGTTGTTGTAGTACAGAGTTAGATTGATGGCCTTAATCTAAGTTGTCTTGTGGTTGTTGTTGTTGTTTGTTTGTTGTAGTACAGAAAAAACCTAAGGATACGGCTGGGAGTGCAGAACGAACCCGCGACCACCCGTGTAGCCGGCGAGGGAGTTAACATCTCGTAGGCATGCGGGGATAGAGATGCAGACTCCAAATATACAGCAGGAGGCATCGTCAGGGTCTGGGAGTTGACAGACACTCACACACACTCACTCACACTCTCACTCACACACTCACTCACACTCTTACTCACACTCTCACTCACACACTCACTCACACTCTCACTCATTCACTCACACACTCACACACACTCACTCTCACACACTCACTCACTCACACACCCACTCACACTCTCACTCATTCACTCACACACTCACTCACACTCACACACTCACTCACTCACACTCTCACTCACACTCTCACTCACCAACTCACTCACACTCTCACTCACTCTCACTCACACTCTCACTCACCAACTCACTCTCACTCTCACTCACTCACTTTGTGGGTTCCTCACCTCCATGGATCACGCGAGAGACGCCGGCGAGGAGAAGGAGGAGAGCCTCGAGGTGGTGATACATCGTGGCGAGCCTACGGAGTTGGCAACATCCATCACTCCTGTCCCTCTACATTCAGCACAGCGCATAGACTCAACACTGCCACCCATAGACTCAACACTGCCACCCATAGACTCAGCACTGCCACCCATAGACTCAGCACTGCCACCCACAGACTCAACACTGCCACCCATAGACTCAGCACTGCCACCCATAGACTCAACACTGCCACCCACAGACTCAACACTGTCACCCACAGACTCAACACTGCCACCCACAGACTCAGCACTGCCACCCATAGACTCAACACTGCCACCCACAGACTCAACACTGCCACCCATAGACTCAGCACTGCCACCCATAGACTCAACACTGCCACCCATAGACTCAACACTGTCACCCACAGACTCAACACTGCCACCCATAGACTCAACACTGCCACCCATAGACTCAACACTGCCACCCATAGACTCAACACTGCCACCCACAGACTCAGCACTGCCACCCATAGACTCAGCACTGCCACCCATAGACTCAACACTGTCACCCACAGACTCAACACTGCCACCCACAGACTCAACACTGCCACCCATAGACTCAGCACTGTCACCCATAGACTCAACACTGCCACCCATAGACTCAACACTGCCACCCACAGACTCAACACTGCCACCCATAGACTCAACACTGCCACCCATAGACTCAACACTGCCACCCACAGACTCAACACTGCCACCCATAGACTCAACACTGTCACCCACAGACTCAGCACTGCCACCCACAGACTCAGCACTGCCACCCACAGACTCAACACTGTCACCCATAGACTCAACACTGCCACCCATAGACTCAACACTGTCACCCATAGACTCAGCACTGCCACCCATAGACTCAACACTGTCACCCACAGACTCAGCACTGCCACCCACAGACTCAACACTGTCACCCACAGACTCAGCACTGCCACCCATAGACTCAACACTGTCACCCATAGACTCAACACTGTCACCCACAGACTCAGCACTGCCACCCATAGACTCAACACTGTCACCCACAGACTCAACACTGTCACCCATAGACTCAACACTGTCACCCATAGACTCAACACTGTCACCCATAGACTCAACACTGTCACCCACAGACTCAGCACTGCCACCCACAGACTCAGCACTGCCACCCACAGACTCAACACTGCCACCCATAGACTCAACACTGCCACCCATAGACTCAACACTGTCACCCATAGACTCAGCACTGCCACCCACAGACTCAGCACTGCCACCCATAGACTCAACACTGCACCATAGACTCAACACTGCCACCCACAGACTCAACACTGTCACCCACAGACTCAACACTACCACCCATAGACTCAACACTACCACCCATAGACTCAACACTGCCACCCATAGACTCAACACTGCCACCCATAGACTCAACACTGCCACCCACAGACTCAACACTACCACCCATAGACTCAACACTACCCATAGACTCAACACTGCCACCCACAGACTCAACACTGCACCATAGACTCAACACTGTCACCCATAGACCCAACACTGCCCATAGACTCAACACTACACCACAGACTCAACACTGCCACCCATAGACTCAACACTGCCACCCATAGACTCAACACTGCGCATAGACTCAACACTGCCCATAGACTCAGCACTGCCATAGACTCAACACTGCCCCATAGACTCAACACTGCCCCATAGACTCAACACTGCCACCTATAGACTCAACACTGCCCATAGACTCAACACTGTCCCATAGACTCAACACTGCCACCCACAGACTCAACACTGCCACCCACAGACTCAACACTGTCACCCATAGACTCAACACTGTCACCCATAGACTCAACACTGCACCATAGACTCAACACTGCCCATAGACTCAATACTGCCCATAGACTCAACATTGCCACCCATAGACTCAACACTGCACCATAGACTCAACACTGCACCATAGGCTCAACACTGCACCATAGACTCAACACTGCCCATAGGCTCAACACTGACCATAGACTCAACACTGACCATAGACTCAACACTGCCCATAGACTCAACACTGCACCATAGACTCAACACTGCACCATAGACTCAACACTGCACCATAGACTCAACACTGCCCATAGGCTCAACACTGACCATAGACTCAACACTGCCCATAGACTCAACACTGCCCATAGACTCAACACTGCCCATAGACTCAACACTGCCCATAGACTCAACACTGCACCATGGACTCAACACTGCCCATAGACTCAACACTGCCCATAGATTCAGCACTGCCCATAGACTCAACACTGCACCATAGACTCAACACCACCCATAGACTCAGCACTGCCTATAGACTCAACACTGTCACCCATAGACTCAGCACTGCCCATAGACTCAGCACTGCCCATAGACTCAACACTACCCATAGACTCAGCACTGCCCATAGACTCAACACTGCACCATAGACTCAACACCACCCATAGACTCAGCACTGCCTATAGACTCAACATTGCCACCCATAGACTCAGCACTGCCCATAGACTCAACACTGCTCATAGACTCAACACTGCACCATAGACTCATCACTGCACATAGACTCAACACTGTCCCTGCTAGGAGATGTTAACTACCTCGCCTGGTCTACAGGAGGTCGTGGATTCCCAAACAAATTTGGAGCCAAACGTCATCACGCGTTTCCCACTTCGCTACGTTTCCACGCCACGGTGATGGTGGTGATTTGTGGAAAAGTTTTTGGCGTAAAACACGAAAAATTGAATCTGGCTTTCGCCTGATGAAGCGAGTTGTAGTTACTGGCAAAACGTTGTACTCAGATTTTAAATGTCGTGGCTTGGCTCTCCAACACAACCGGTGTGGTGCTGTACTAGTATACTACACTATACACTACACTACTATACACTACACTATACACTACTATGCACTACTATACACTACACTACTATACACTACACTACTATACACTACACTATACACTACTATACACTACACTACTATACACTACCCTGTATACTACACTATACACTACACTACCATACACTACACTACTATACACTACACTACTATACACTACACTACTATACACTATACACTACACTACTATACACTACACTATACACTACACTATACACTACACTACTATACACTACACTACTATACACTACACTACTATACACTACACTACTATACACTACACTACTATATACACTACTATACACTACTATACACTACACTATACACTACACTACTATACACTACACTACTATACACTACAGTATACACTACACTACTATACACTACACTACTATACACTACACTACTATACACTACACTACTATACACTACACTGCTATACGCTACACTGCTATATGCTACACTATACACTACTATACACACTACACTACATACTACACGATACACTAATACACACCTCACTATACACTACACTATACACTACACTCTACACTACACTATACACTACACTATACACTACACTATACACTACACTACTGTACACTACACAACTAGTGTCTTCTTGGTTCTTTCGGTAAAGTCATCACGTAGAAGGGAAATAATAAAATAATAAAATTAAAACATAATAAAATACAATTCTCACGACGTTTCGGCCACAACGCAAGCAGCCGTCCTCAGGTGGAGACCAGGTCCGTCGAGGCGACAGCGTCTGAATGGCCTCGACAGACATGTTCTTCACCTGAGGACGGCTGCTTGCGTTGTGGCCGAAACGTCGTGAGAATTATTTTATTATGTTTTATTATTTTATTATTTTATTACTTCCCTTCTACGTGATGACTTTACCGAAAGAACCAAGAAGATGAATCCCTGCAGTCACGAAAAATTACACACTAGTGCTGTACTAGTATACTACTCTATACACTACTACACTATACACTACACTATACACTACACTATACACTACACTATACACTACACTATACACTACACTATACACTACACTACACTATACACTACACTATACACTACTACATTATACACCTACACTATACACTACACTACACACTACACTATACACTACTACACTATACACTACACTATACACTATACACTACACTATACACTACACTACACACTACACTATACACTACACTATACACTACACTATACACTACTACACTATACTATACACTATACACTACACTATACACTACACTATACACTACTACACTATACACTACACTATACACTACACTATACACTACACTATACACTACACTGGTGCTGTACCTGTGACGAATCGGCACGTTCTGTTTACGTGACAACCCTTACGAGTTGGCTGTGTCAGGTGGTGGAGGGTTTCACGACACAACATTCACACATTCACGCGAACTCACCCAAACGAACTCCCTCTGTTATGGATGATATTGGTCGCGAGAGGCTGCTGCGTGATAGACAAGAATGTGTCTCTCCTGGTGTAAGAGAATTATACACGCCACTTACCTTGGGCTGTCTCTCTCTGTGTGTGTCTCTCTGTGTGTGTCTCTCTCTCTGTGGGTCTCTCTCTCTGTGGGTCTCTCTGTGTGTCTCTCTGTGTGTCTCTGTGTGTGTCTCTCTGTGTGTGTCTCTCTCTCTGTGGGTCTCTCTCTCTGTGTGTCTCTCTGTGTGTCTCTCTGTGTGTCTCTCTCTCTGTGGGTCTCTCGCTCTGTGGGTCTCTCTGTGTGTCTCTCTGTGTGTCTCTGTGTGTGTCTCTCTCTCTGTGTGTCTCTCTGTGTGTGTCTCTGTGTCTCTCTCTGTGTGTCTCTCTCTGTGTGTCTCTCTCTGTGTGGGTCTCTTTGTGTGTCTCTCTGTGTCTCTCTCTGTGTGTGTCTCTCTCTCTCTGTGTCTCTCTGAGTATCTCTCTGTGTCTCGGTGTCTCTCTCTCTGTGTGTGTCTCTCTCTGTGTGTCTCTCTCTGTGTGTCTCTCTGCGTGTGTCTCTCTGTGTCTCTCTCTGTGTGTGTCTTTCTGTGTGTGTCTCTCGGTGTCTCTCTCTGTGTGTGTCTCTCTGTTTGTCTCTCTGTGTATCTCTCTGTGTGTCTCTCTCTGTGTGTCTCTCTGTGTCTCTCTCTGTGTGTCTCTCTGCGTGTGTCTCTCTCTGTGTGTCTCTCTCTCTGTCTCTCTATCAGTCTCTCTCTGTCTCGCTCTCGGTATCTCTCTGTTTGTCTATCTCTGTGTCTCTCTCTGGCTCTCTGTGTGTGTGTGTGTCTCTTTCTCTCTCTCTGTCTGTGTGTGTGTCTCTCTCTCTGGCTCTCTGTGTCTCTCTCTGTATCAGTCTCTCTGTCTCTCTCTCTGTCTCTCTCTCTGTCTCTCTGTGTGTGTCTCTCTCTCTGGCTCTCTGTGTCTCTCTCTGTGTCTCTCTGTATCAGTCTCTCTGTCTCTCTCTCTGTCTCTCTCTGTGTCTCTCTCTGTGTCTCTCTGTATCAGTCTCTGTGTCTCTCTCTCTGTCTCTCTCTGTGTCTCTCTCCGTCTGTCACCAACTGACCGTTCAAATGTTCCCCAAATCTCCTGGCCGACTTCCCGTGGACCCACGAACTCCCCAACTCTCCTGCACCCTCAACGCGTTTTCTTTTTCCAACCTCAACGCGGTGCCCAGGATGCTATCAGCGGCGTACATCTGCCAGCAACGTGGAATGCTTTGGTAACGCGGGTTCGATCCCGGACCCTGACCACGCCTGCTACTCGATATTTGGAGTCTGCGTCTCTCTCCCCGTGGCGAGATGTTGACTACCTCGCCTGGTCTACAGGAGGTCGTGGGTTTGATCCCAGACCCTGTGAGATGTTGACTACCTCGCCTGGTCTACAGGAGGTCGTGGGTTCGATCCCAGACCCTGTGAGATGTTGACTACCTCGCCTGGTCTACAGGAGGTCGTGGGTTCGATCCCAGACCCTGTGCGATGTTGACTACCTCGCCTGGTCTACAGGAGGTCGTGGGTTCGATCCCAGACCCTGTGCGATGTTGACTACCTCGCCTGGTATACAGGAGGTCGTGGGTTCGATCCCAGACCCTGTGAGATGTTGACTACCTCGCCTGATCTACAGGAGGTCGTGGGTTCGATCCCAGACCCTGTGAGATGTTGACTACCTCGCCTGGTCTACAGAGGTCGTGGGTTCGATCCCAGACCCTGTGAGATGTTGATTACCTCGCTTGGTATACAGGAGGTCGTGGGTTCGATCCCAGACCCTGTGAGATGTTGACTACCTCGCCTGGTCTACAGGAGGTCGTGGGTTCGATTCCAGACCCTGTGAGATGTTGACTACTTCGCTTGGTTTACAGGAGGTCGTGGGTTCGATCCCAGACCCTGTGAGATGTTGACTACCTCGCCTGGTCTACAGGAGGTCGTGGGTTCGATCCGTGACCCTGTGAGATGTTGACTACCTCGCCTGGTCTACAGGAGGTCGTGGGTTCGATCCGTGACCCTGTGAGATGTTGACTGCCTCGCCTGGTCTACAGGTGGTCGTGGGTTCGATTCCAGACCCTGTGAGATGTTGACTACCTCGTTTGGTCTACAGGAGGTCGTGGGTTCGATCCCGTGACCCTGACGAGGTCTGCTGCGTGGATTTAGAATGAACATCGCCACGCGATTAGAAAGCATTTGGCTGCTGCTATCAATGTCCACGTGTTGATGGTATCCACCGCTTAGTTGAGTTGTCATTTGTGATGATAACTCAACAAAGCTACAGGTGGTCTCGTCAGGGTCACAGGGTCACGGGGTCGAACCCACGACCTCCTGTAGACCAGGCGAGGTAGTCAACATCTCACAGGGTCTGGGATCGAACCCACGACCTCCTGTAGACCAGGCGAGAGTGTCAACATCTCACAGGGTCACTGATCGAACCCACGACCTCCTGTAGACCAGGCGAGGTAGTCAACATCTCACAGGGTCACGGATCGAACCCACGACCTCATGTAGACCAGGCTGCTAATCCTACATAATACACGGGCATATTATGACTTTGAGACCCCCCCTACCAACCACACATTCCACAAGTAGTGACTAATCCCATATTTGCATTTCCCATAAATATGCTAAATTCCTCTGTTGATTTGCAAATGATTTTGTCAAGGCGCCCTTCCTCCCCTAACCCAGCTTAAATATACGCTGCCAAGCTGGTGGTGTTTCATTCAGACGCTGTCTTTCCGACAGACCTGTTCTTCACCTGAGGACTGCTGCTTGCGTTGTGGCCGAAACGTCGTGAGAATTGTATTTTATTATGTTTAGTTTTTATTATTTTATTATTTCCCTTCTACGTGATGACTTTACCGAAAGAACCAAGAAGATGAATCCCTGCAGTCACGAAAGAAGCTTTCCATCGAAAAATGAACATAGTTTAGTTCAATCTCGATTTGAAGTTTTAGTGACTGCAGGGATCCATACTCTTTGGTTCTTTCGGTAAAGTCACGTACGAAGATAAAGTAATAAATTAAATAATAGCATCAGGTATAAAAGAAATAGCAACAAAAATCTAACCAGAAAACTATAGACAGAAAAATAAGCAGACAGACATCACAAAGATACACAGAGAGAGAGAACACGTATCCTTTGGTTTTTTTCGGTAAAGTCACGTATAAAAATAAAATAATAAATTAAAGAATAGCATACGACGTTTCGATTGCAACACAAGCAATCATCATCAGGTATAATGAAATAGCGACATAGAATATAACCAGAAAACTATAGACAGACATATAAGCAGACAGATATCACCAAGATACATAGAGAGAGCAACCCAGGTACAGAGAGAGGTGATCGTCTCTGTGGGGTGGCCTTAAATAGACAGAGGGGGGCGGAGGCAGAGAGAGGGAGGGGGTAGGGGAAACATTTACATGTCACTGAGTACGAAGGGAGGGGAGTAAGGCAAGCAGGCTTAGAGGGAGACAGAACACACTAAATTAAATAACCTAGCAAAGTATCGAAATGTTCAGTACAACGACACAGAGAGTCGGTCAACACACAATTAACGCATTGCCTGGTCGATTACGTATTTCAAAGATTGCTAAGTTAGAATTTAAGTGTGAAAATTCCAAAGAAAGACAAAACATAAAAAAGAGGAACGGAGACACACAGACAGAGCAGAACCTAAGAACGATACAAAACGAGTGTAGACAGAGAAAATTACACTAAATATACAGGCAGAGAGAGAGAACAAGAAACCCAGAGAGAGAGAAAAAGGTAAACTTGGAACTTCCCCGTAGAAGTGGTTCAATCTTAATTCGGAGCTTTCGTGACTGCAGGAATTATTCTTTGGTTTTTTCGGTAAAGTCACGTATAAAAATAAAATAATAAATTAAATAATAGCATACTACGTTTCGATTGCATATATATATATGTCTGTCTAGTTTTCTGGTTAGATTTGTGTTGCTATTTCGTTTATACCTGATGATGATGATCGCTTGTGTATGCTATTATTTAAATTATTATTTTATCTTTGTACGTCACTTTACCGAAAGAACCAAAGAATAATTATGAGACATCTACTTTACCAGTGACACAATATAGTAGTAGGTGTTTACCCTTTCTTACTGGTACACAAACTGACACCTTTATACAAGGCATCATGTTTGCAATAACCACAACACAATCAGTCAAAATGCGAACAAAAAGAAACAACTCTGATGATGGTAATGATATGCACTGTCCTTGAAGTTGGTTGGTCCACACCCGAGACAGCTTTTCTTAGAGCCTAGTCTCCATTGGTGTTGGACCAGATGACGCCAAAAGGCGTACAACTCAAAGACAGCGCACTATCAGAGTATTGAGAGCTCGGGGTGAAGCATTTACACTATGAGACATTTCCTTTAGCAGTGGCAAAATATAGTGATAGGTTTGTACCCTTTCAACTGGTACAAAACTGACACCTTTATACGAGGCATCATGTTTGCAATAACCACAACACAATCAGTCAAAATGCTAAATATAGTGGTAGGGTTTTACCCTTTCAACTGGTACACAAACTGACATCTTTATACGAGGCATCATGTTTGCAGTAACCACAACACAAACAGTCAAAATGGACCAGACAAAGTCGTGTGAAAGGGTTCCTTGTGGTGCCACTAACCCCTGGGAAGTCGTTACCGCCCTCGTGTTACTGCCAACAGCCTCAATAAACCTGCCGCGCTGAGCACTTGAACATCGCCTCCGTTTCCGAGTCGCCTGTAACTCCTCAACACCAGTACAGCACTAGCGTGTAGTGTATAGTGTAGTGTATAGTGTAGTGTATAGTGTAGTAGCGTGTAGTGTAGTGTATAGTGTAGTGTAGTGTATAGTGTAGTGTATAGTGTGTAGTGTATAGTGTAGTGTATAGTGTAGTGTGTAGTGTATAGTGTAGTGTATAGTGTAGTGTATAGTGTAGTAGTGTATAGTGTAGTGTACTAGTACAGCACTAGTGTGTAGTGTAGTGTATAGTGTAGTGTATAGTGTAGTGTATAGTGTAGTGTATAGTGTAGTGTATAGTGTATAGTGTAGTGTGTAGTGTAGTGTATAGTGTAGTGTGTAGTGTAGTGTATAGTGTAGTGTATAGTGTAGTGTATAGTGTAGTTGTGTAGTGTATAGTGTAGTGTATAGTGTAGTGTATAGTGTAGTGTATAGTGTAGTATACTAGTACAGCCACACCGATGTGTTGGAGAGCCAATCCACGACATTTACAATCTGAGTTTAGTTTTAGTATGTGTCTCTGTGGGTCTCTATGAGTATGGGTCTCTATGGGTCTCTGTGGGTCTCTATGGGTCTCTGTGGGTCTGCATGAGTATGGGTCTCTATGGGTCTCTGTGGGTCTCTATGGGTCTCTGTGGTCTGCATGAGTATGGGTCTCTATGGGTCTCTGTGGGTCTGCATGAGTATGAGTCTCTATGGGTATCTGTGGGTCTCTATGAGTATGGGTCTCTATGGGTCTCTGTGGTTCTCTATGAGTATGGGTCTCTATGGGTCTCTGTGGGTCTCTATGAATATGGGTCTCTATGGGTCTCTGTGGGTCTGCATGAGTATGGGTCTCTGTGGGTCTGCATGAGTATGGGTCTCTATGGGTCTCTGTGGGTCTCTGTGGGTCTTTATGGGTCTCTATGAGTATGGGTCTCTGTGGGTCTCTATGGGTCTCTGTGGGTCTCTGTGGGTCTCTATGAGTATGGGTCTCTGTGGGTCTCTGTGGGTCTCTATGGGTCTCTGTGGGTCTCTGTGGGTCTCTATGAGTATGGGTCTCTGTGGGTCTCTGTGGGTCTCTATGGGTCTCTGTGGGTCTCTGTGGGTCTGCATGAGTATGTGTCTCTGTGGGTCTCTGTGGGTCTCTATGAGTATGGGTCTCTATGGGTCTCTATGAGTATGTGTCTCTGTGGGTCTCTGTGGGTCTCTATGAGTATGGGTCTCTATGGGTCTCTATGAGTATGTGTCTCTGTGGGTCTCTGTGGGTCTCTATGAGTATGGGTCTCTATGGGTCTCTGTGGGTCTGTAGTGGGCCTTTAGACATCTGGGAAAATGAAGATAGTTTAGTTTTCTTTTCCTCCGACACAATATTCTTTACAATTTCCACTTTAACTTCCTGCACGATGTTGATCGCAAAATAGGTGGAGGATATTATTTATTTATTATTCAAATCTAGTTTTTCTGACCGGTTTGTCTGCTCCCCAGAGCTCGCAAACGGGTTTTGATTCCTTACCCGATACCCGTACCCAGCCGCGCCAGGGTCACAGACGGGTACCCTACCCGATACCCGGCTACCCGCACCCGGCCGGGTGTAGGGTAGGGTACGGGTACCCCGATTGCGACCTCTGGGATGAAGCCATGTTGCAGACGCGGGTGGGTTGAACCAGTAGTGTGTGTGTCTGTGTGTCTGTGTGTGTGTTTGTGTGTGTGTGTGTCTGTGTGTCTGTGTGTGTCGCTTGCGTGAGTGGGCGGGTTCACGTCGCGCTGTCTTTGACCTTTGAACACAACAACCCACACGAGCAGAGCAGGTGAGGCGTGCGGGCGCCTGTGTGGGTATGTCTATGTGTGTGTGTCTGTGTGTGTGTGTCTGTGTGTGTGTGTCTGTGTGTGTGTCTGTGTGTGTGTCTGTGTGTGTGTGTCTGTCTGTGTGTGTCTGTGTGTGTGTCTGTGTGTGTGTCTGTGTGTGTGTGTCTGTCTGTGTGTGTCTGTGTCTCTGTGTGTCTGTGTGTGTATGTCTGTGTGTGTTTGTGTGTGTGTCTGTGTGTGTGTGTCTGTGTGTGTGTGTGTGAGTGTGTCTGTGTGTGTGTGTCTGTGTGTGTGTTTCTGTGTGTGTGAGTGTGTCTGTGAGTGTGTGTCTGTGTGTGTGTGTCTGTGAGTGTGTGTCTGTGAGTGTGTGTGTGTCTGTGTGTGTCTGTGTCTGTGTGTGTGTCTGTGTGTCTGTGTGTGTCTGTGTGTGTGTGTCTGTGTGTGTGTCTGTGAGTGTGTGTCTCTGTGTGTGTCTGTGAGTGTGTGTCTCTGTGTGTGTCTGTGAGTGTGTGTCTGTGAGTGTGTGTCTGTGAGTGTGTGTCTGTGAGTGTGTCTGTGAGTGTGTGTCTGTGTGTCTCTGTGTGTGTCTGTGAGTGTGTGTCTGTGAGTGTGTGTCTGTGAGTGTGTGTCTGTGAGTGTGTGTCTGTGCCACTTAGTGGCGAATGGCGGTGGGTGGCTGGGTGGGTGGCTAAGTGGGTAAGTGGGTGATTCAGTGGGTGAGTGGGTGAGTGGGTGGCTGAGTGGGTAGGTGGCTGGGTGGGTGGGTGGCTGAATGGGTGGGTGGGTGAGTGAATGAGTAGATGGGTGAGTAGGTGAGTGGCTGGGTGAGCGACTGGGTGAGTGGGTGAGTGAATGAATGAGTAGGTGCGTAGCTGATGATGGGGTGAGTGGGTTGGTGAGTGAATGGGTGAGTGGCTGGGTGATTGAATGAGTGGGTGAGTGAGTGTGTGCGTAGCTGAGGATGGGGGGTGAGTGGGTGTGTGTTGCATTTGGAGTCTGCTCAGAACGGGTGGGGCAGGTTCACAGTTTCTGTTCTTGTTTAGCACCAATAGTTTTTTGTGGAGGATGGGCATTGTTCAAGTGCAGATTTTTTATTTAAATCCTTTATATTAAGTTCGCTTGCTTGCTTACGACCGTGCAAATCTTTCGGTCGTTTTTTAACCCACTTCCCGTGATCCAATCGAGCTGACATTTTGCACACAGACTCGTTGTGCGAGACAATTAATGTTCCTGAAAAAAATTTCCAAAATTTTACACTTTTTAGGGAAAACAAATTAAATATTTAATTACCAATTGCTTAATGGTGGCAGACAATCATCTGACCCATAGGTGGCAGCCATCTCAAGCCAGAGGACGAGAGGACTCTAGCCGCCACGCATATAAAGGATTTATAGTGAACAACTTTGTTTTTACGGGTTATACTTGTTTTTTCTTCTTGTTCTTCCTGATCCTGCGACGACTTTTGCGACGCCAGTTCCACTTCGTAGGTAGGAGGAGCAGTCGTGGTGTAGAGGATGATCATCATCATGACAGTGTTGAGTCTATGGCAGTGTTGAGTCTATGGTGCAGTGTTGAGTCTATGGTGCAGTGTTGAGTCTATGGGCAGTGTTGAGTCTATGGTGCAGTGTTGAGTCTATGGTGCAGTGTTGAGTCTATGGTGCAGTGTTGAGTCTATGGTGCAGTGTTGAGTCTATGGGCAGTGTTGAGTCTATGGTGCAGTGTTGAGTCTATGGGCAGTGTTGAGTCTATGGCGATGTTGAGTCTATGGGCAGTGTTGAGTCTATGGGCAGTGTTGAGTCTATGGGCAGTGTGAGTCTATGGATAGTGTTGAGTCTATGGTGCAGTGTTGAGTCTATGGTGCAGTGTTGAGTCTATGGTGTAGTGTTGAGTCTATGGGTAGTGTTGAGTCTATGGGCAGTGTTGAGTCTATGGGTAGTGTTGAGTCTATGGGCAGTGTTGAGTCGATGGGCAGTGTTGAGTCTATGGTGCAGTGTTGAGTCTATGGAGTGGCCAGTGTTGAGTCTATGGGCAGTGTTGAGTCTATGGGCAGTGTTGAGTCTATGGGCAGTGGTTGAGTCTATGGGCAGTGTTGAGTCTATGGGCAGTGTTGAGTCTATGGGCAGTGTTGAGTCTATGGGCAGTGTTGAGTCTATGGCGATGTTGAGTCTATGGCAATGTTGAGTTTATGGGCAGTGTTGAGTCTGTGGGCAATGTTGAGTCTATGGTGCCAGTGTTGAGTCTAAGGGGCAGTGTTGAGTTCTATGGGCAGTGTTGAGTCTATGGGCAGTGTTGAGTCTATGGGCAGTGTTGAGTCTATGGGCAGTGTTGAGTCTATGGGCAGTGTTGAGTCTATGGGCAGTGTTGAGTCTATGGGTAGTGTTGAGTCTATGGGTAGTGTTGAGTCTATGGGCAGTGTTGAGTCAATGGGCAGTGTTGAGTCTATGGGGCAGTGTTGAGTCTATGGGCAGTGTTGAGTCTATGGGTAGTGTTGAGTCTATGGTGCAGTGTTGAGTCTATGGTGCAGTGTTGAGTCTATGGGCAGTGTTGAGTCTATGGTGCAGTGTTGAGTCTATGGTGCAGTGTTGAGTCTATGGGCAGTGTTGAGTCTATGGGGCAGTGTTGAGTCTATGGGCAGTGGCTTGAGTCTATGGGCAGTGTTGAGTCTATGGGCAGTGTTGAGTCTATGGGCAGTGCTGAGTCTATGGTGCAGTGTTGAGTCTATGGGCAGTGTTGAGTCTATGGGCAGTGTTGAGTCTATGGTGCAGTGTTGAGGTCTATGGGCCAGTGTTGAGTCTATGGGCAGTGTTGAGTCTATGGGCAGTGTTGAGTCTATGGCGATGTTGAGTCTATGGCAATGTTGAGTTTATGGGCAGTGTTGAGTCTGTGGGCAATGTTGAGTCTATGGTGCAGTGTTGAGTCTAAGGGCAGTGTTGAGTCTATGGGCAGTGTTGAGTCTATGGGCAGTGTTGAGTCTATGGGCAGTGTTGAGTCTATGGGCAGTGTTGAGTCTATGGGCAGTGTTGAGTCTATGGGCAGTGTTGAGTCTATGGGTAGTGTTGAGTCTATGGGTAGTGTTGAGTCTATGGGCAGTGTTGAGTCAATGGGCAGTGTTGAGTCTTGGCAGTGTTGAGTCTATGGCAGTGTTGAGTCTATGGGTAGTGTTGAGTCTATGGTGCAGTGTTGAGTCTATGGTGCAGTGTTGAGTCTATGGGCAGTGTTGAGTCTATGGTGCAGTGCTGAGTCTATGGTGCAGTGTTGAGTCTATGGGCAGTGTTGAGTCTATGGGCAGTGTTGAGTCTATGGGCAGTGCTGAGTCTATGGGCAGTGTTGAGTCTATGGGCAGTGTTGAGTCTATGGGCAGTGCTGAGTCTATGGTGCAGTGTTGAGTCTATGGGCAGTGTTGAGTCTATGGGTAGTGTTGAGTCTATGGTGCAGTGTTGAGTCTATGGTGCAGTGTTGAGTCTATGGGTAGTGTTGAGTCTATGGGTAGTGTTGAGTCTATGGGCAGTGTTGAGTCTATGGGCAGTGTTGAGTCTATGGGCAGTGTTGAGTCTATGGGTAGTGTTGAGTCTATGGTGCAGTGTTGAGTCTATAGGGCAGTGTTGAGTCTATGGGCAGTGCTGAGTCTATGTGCAGTGTTGAGTCTATGGGCAGTGCTGAGTCTATGGGCAGTGTTGAGTCTATGGCAGTGTTGAGTCTATGGTGCAGTGTTGAGTCTATGGGCAGTGTTGAGTCTATGGGCAGTGTTGAGTCTATGGGCAGTGTTGAGTCTATGGCAATGTTGAGTTTATGGGCAGTGTTGAGTCTATGGGCAGTGCTGAGTCTATGGGCAGTGTTGAGTCTATGGGCAGTGTTGAGTCTATGGTGCAGTGTTGAGTCTATGGGCAGTGTTGAGTCTATGGCGCAGTGTTGAGTCTATGGGCAGTGTTGAGTCTATGAGCAGTGCTGAGTCTATGGGTAGTGTTGAGTCTATGACAGTGTTGAGTTATGGTAGTGTTGAGTCTATGGGCAGTGTTGAGTCTATGGGTAGTGTTGAGTCTATGGGTAGTGTTCAGTCTATGGGTAGTGTGAGTCTATGGGCAGTGTTGATCTATGGTGCAGTGCTGAGTCTATGGTGCAGTGTTGAGTCTATGGGCAGTGTTGAGTCTATGGGCAGTGCTGAGTCTATGGTGCAGTGTTGAGTCTATGGGCAGTGTTGAGTCTATGGTGCAGTGCTGAGTCTATGGTGCAGTGTTGAGTCTATGGGCAGTGTTGAGTCTATGGGCAGTGCTGAGTCTATGGTGCCAGTGTTGAGTCTATGGGCAGTGCTGAGTCTATGGTGCAGTGTTGAGTCTATGGGCAGTGTTGAGTCTATGGGCAGTGTTGAGTCTATGGGTAGTGTTCAGTCTATGGGTAGTGTTGAGTCTATGGGCAGTGTTGAGTCTATGGTGCAGTGCTGAGTCTATGGTGCAGTGTTGAGTCTATGGGCAGTGTTGAGTCTATGGGCAGTGGCTGAGTCTATGGTGCAGTGTTGAGTCTATGGGCAGTGCTGAGTCTATGGTGCAGTGTTGAGTCTATGGGCAGTGTTGAGTCTATGGGCAGTGTTGAGTCTATGGGCAGTGCTGAGTCTATGGGCAGTGTTGAGTCTATGGGCAGTGTTGAGTCTATGGTGCAGTGTTGAGTCTATGGGCAGTGTTGAGTCTATGGCAGTGCTGAGTCTATGGTGCAGTGTTGAGTCTATGGGCAGTGCTGAGTCTATGGTGCAGTGTTGAGTCTATGGGCAGTGTTGAGTCTATGGGCAGTGTTGAGTCTATGGGCAGTGCTGAGTCTATGGGCAGTGTTGAGTCTATGGGCAGTGTTGAGTCTATGGTGCAGTGTTGAGTCTATGGGCAGTGTTGAGTCTATGGGCAGTGTTGAGTCTATGGGCAGTGTTGAGTCTATGGCGATGTTGAGTCTATGGCAATGTTGAGTTTATGGGCAGTGTTGAGTCTATGGGCAGTGTTGAGTCTATGGGCAGTGTTGAGTCTATGGGCAGTGTTGAGTCTTTGGGCAGTGTTAAGTCTATGGGCAGTGTTGAGTCTATGGTGCAGTGTTGAGTCTATGGTAGTGTTGAGTCTATGGCAGTGTTGTGTCTATGGCATGTTGAGTCTATGGTAGTGTTCAGTCTATGGGCAATGTTGTGTCTACGGGTAGTCTTGAGTCTACGGGTAGTCTTGAGTCTATGGTGCAGTGTTGAGTCTATGGTGCAGTGTTGAGTCTGTTGTGCAGTGTTTAGTCTGTGGTGGAGTGTTGAGTCTATGGCAGTGTTGAGTCTATGGTGGAGTGAGTAGGCGGGTGGGTGGGTGGTGGAGTGTTGAGTCTCTATGGCAGTGTTTAGTCTATAGGTGGCAGTGTTGAGTCCATGGTGCAGTGGTGAGTCTATGGGGCAGTGTTGAGTCTATGGTGCAGTGTTGAGTCTATGGGTGCAGTGTTGAGTCTATGGGTGCAGTGTTGAGTCTATGGTGCCGTGTTGAGTCTATGGTGCCGTGTTGAGTCTATGGTGGAATGTTGAGTCTATGGGTGCAGTGTTGAGTCTATGGGTGCAGTGTTGAGTCTATGGGTGCAGTGTTGAGTCTATGGTGCCGTGTTGAGTCTATGGTGGAATGTTGAGTCTATGGGTGGCAGTGTTGAGTCTTTGGGTGGCAGTATTGAGTATATGGTGTAGTGTTGAGTCTATGGGTGGCAAAGTTGAGTCTATGGTGGTGTGAGTAGGCGGGTTGGTGGGTGGTGGAGTGTTGAGTCTATGGGTGGCAGTATTCAATCTATAGGTGGCAGTGTTGAGTCTATTGTGCAGTGTTGAGTCTATAGGTGGCAGTGCTGAGTCTATGGTTCAGTATTGAGTATATGGTGCAGTGTTGAGTCTATGGGTGACAGTGTTGAGTCTATGGGTGGTATACACAGGGTGACTTCTGTCATTGTCTAACGTGCTGAGTGCTGAGTGAGCGATGGAATCGGGAATTCCTCTGCCCAGGCAGAGTCGTGGAGCTCCTCTGGTTTCACTCTGGGATGGCCTCCTGCTCCTGCCTGCTGATGATGATGCTGCTGCTATTGGTGTCCCTTGCAGGTATGAGAGTTGCAGCCTCTGTGTGTGTGCGTCAGTCTATGGGTCTGTGTGTGTGTCAGTCTATGGGTCTCTGTGTGTTTGTGTCAGTCTATGGGTCTCTGTGTGTGTGAGTGTCGGGGTCTGTGTGTGTGAGTCAATGAGTATGTGTGTCTATGGGTCTGTGTGTATAAGTCAGTGGGTCTATGTGTGTGTGTCTACCGGGTCTCTTTGGGTCTGTGTGTGCGTCAGTCTATGGGTCTGTGCGTGTACAGTCTTTGGGTCTCTGTGTGTGTCAGTCTATAGGTCTCTGTGTGTTTGCCACTCTATGGGTCTGTGTGTGTGTGAGTCTATGGGTCTCTGTGTGTGTGTCAGTCTATGGGTCTCTGTGTGTGTGTCAGTCTATGGGTCTCTGTGTGTGTGTGAGTCTATGGGTCTGTGCATGTGTGAGTCTATGGGTCTATGTGCGTGTGAGTCTATGGGTCTCTGTGTGCATCAGTCTATGGGTCTCTGTGTGTGTGAGTCTATGGGTCTCTGTGTGTGTCAGTCTATGGGTCTCTGTGTGTGTGAGTCTATAGGTCTCTGTGTGTGTGCGTCTATGGGTCTCTGTGTGCGTCAGTCTATGGGTCTGTGCGTGTGTTAGTCTATGGGTCTCTGTGTGTGTGTGAGTCTATGGGTCTGTGCATGTGTGAGTCTATGGGTCTGTGTGTGTGTGAGTCTATGGGTCTCTGTGTGTGTGTGAGTCTATGGGTCTCTGTGTGTGTGTGAGTCTATGGGTCTCTGTGTGTGTGTCAGTCTATGGGTCTCTGTGTGCGTCAGTCTATGGGTCTGTGTGCGCGTCAGTCTATGGGTCTGTGTGTGTGTTAGTCTATGGGTCTCTGTGTGTGTGAGTCTATGGGTCTGTGCATGTGTGAGTCTATGGGTCTATGTGCGTGTGAGTCTATGGGTCTATGTGCGTGTGAGTCTATGGGTCTATGTGCGTGTGTGAGTCTATGGGTCTGTGTGTGTGAGTCTATGGGTCTGTGTGTGTGTCAGTCTATGGGTCTATGTGCGTGTGAGTCTATGGGTCTCTGTGTGTGTGAGTCTATGGGTCTCTGTGTGTGAGTCTATGGGTCTGTGCATGTGTGAGTCTATGGGTCTATGTGCGTGTGTGAGTCTATAGGTCTGTGTGTGCGTGAGTCTATGGGTCTGTGCGTGTGTTAGTCTATGTGTCTGTGTGTGTCAGTCTATAGGTCTCTGTGTGTTTGCCACTCTATGGGTCTGTGTGTGTGTTAGTCTATGGGTCTGTGTGTGTGTCAGTCTATGGGTCTGTGTGTGTGTGAGTCTATGGGTCTATGTGCGTGTGAGTCTATGGGTCTGTGCGTGTGTGAGTCTATAGGTCTCTGTGTGTGTGCCACTCTATGGGTCTCTGTGTGTGTATCAGTCTATGAGTCTCTGTGTGTTAGTCTATGGGTCTGTGTGTGTCAGTCTATGGGTCTCTCTGTGTGTGTGAGTCTATGGGTCTGTGCGTGTCAGTCTATGAGTTTATGGATCTCTGTGTGAGTCTAGGAGTGTCCCAATTAGTCTATGTGTCTCGGTGTGGGTCTACGGGTCTTTGTGTGGTGAGTTTATGAGTCTCTGTGTGATGATCTATGGGTCTCTATGGGTCTTTGTGTGGTGAGTCATGGGTCTCTGTGCCAGTGTATGGGTCTCTGTGGGTCTATGGGTCTCTGTGTGAAAGTATGGGTCTCTGTGTGAGTCTCTGGGTCTCTGTGTGAGTCTATGGGTCTCTGTGTGATTCTCTGGGTCTCTGTGTGAGTCTGTGGGTCTCTGTGTGAGTCTCCGGGTCTCTGTGTGATTCTCTGGGTCTCTGTGTGAGTCTATGGGTCTCTGTGTGAGTCTCTGGGTCTCTGTGTGAGTCTATGGGTCTCTGTGTGATTCTCTGGGTCTCTGTGTGAGTCTATGGGTCTCTGTGTGAGTCTATGGGTCTCTGTGTGAGTCTATGGTTCTCTGTGTGAGTCCTACTGGTCTCTGTGTGATTATATGGGTCTCTGTGTGAGTCTATGGGTCTCTCTGTGAGTCTATGGGTCTCTGCGTGAGTCTCTGTGTCTCTATGTGAGTCTATGGGTCTCTGTGTGAGTTTCTGGGTCTCTGTGTGAGTCTATGGGTCTCTGTGTGAGTCTATGGGTCTCTGTGTGAGTCTCTGGGTCTCTGTGTGAGTCTATGGGTCTCTGTGTGAGTCTCTGGGTCTCTGTGTGAGTCTATGGGTCTCTGTGTGAGTCTACAGTTCTCTGTGTGAGTCTATGGGTCTCTGTGTGAGTCTATGGGTCTCTGTGTGAGTCTACGTCTCTCTGCGTGAGTCTATGGGTCTCTGTGTGAGTCTACGTCTCTCTGCGTGAGTCTATGTCTCTCTGCGCGAGTCTACGGGTCTCTGCGTGAGTCTCTGGGTCTCTGTGTGAGTCTACGTCTCTCTGCGTGAGTCTTCGAGTCTCCGAGTGACGAGGCTGAATCTGGCCCGGTAAGCGTTTCGGCAACAACTCGGTCGGCGATTCTCATCCGCTCAGCCGCCGCCGCCGGCGCCGCGGGCGACTCCGACCTCACGGTGACCACGGAGCGGAGAGTCTTTGCCGCGCCCGGCGGTCGAGCCGTCCTGGCTTGCAGCTTCAGCTGCAGCGGCTGGGAGCCGGGTGCCCGGCCGCTCGTGGAATGGAGTCGGCTGAGAAATTCCACCGAGGAAAAGGTTCGTGTCGGTTCCCGGGCGTCGCGCATTTCCTCGCCCCCAAATGGCCCCAATGTTTGCGAGGGAGCTCTCCGTCCCATGCTGCCGTGTCCAAAAGGGTTTCCGTTGCGTGTGTGCGTTGCGTGTGTGCGTTGCGTGTGTGCGTTGCGTGTGTGCATTGCGTGTGCGTTGCGTGTGCGTTGCCTGGGAGTTCCGAGTTCATTGCGTGTGCGTTGCGTGTGCGCTGCGTGTGTGCGTTGCATGTGCGTTGCCTGCGAGTTCTGAGTTCATTGCGTGTGCGTTGCGTGTGCGTTGCGTGTGCGTTGCGTGCGCGTTGCGTGTGTGCGTTCGTGTGGCGTTGCGTGTGTGCGTTGCGTGTGTGCGTTGCGTGGTGCGCGTTGCGTGTGCGCGTTGCGTGTGCGCGTTGCGTGTGCGCGTTGCGTGTGCGTTGCGTGTGCGTTGCGTGTGTGCGTTGCGTGCATCCAACAGACCCGCATCCCCCAGAATGGTTACCGGTGATATGAAGGGAAGAACGAAAGTTAACTTAACGACCCTCGTCTTGAACGCACACCAGAGGTCACAAACGGGTTTTGATTCCTTACCCGTACCCGGCCGCACCAGGGTCGCAAATGGGTACCCGTTCCCTACCCGTACCCGTACCCTACCCGAAATGAGTGACAAACAATGACTCACCAGTGACTCACGGCCTACCCGTACCCGTACCCAGCCGGGTACGGGTAGCCGGGTATCGGGTAGGGTACGGGTATCGGGTACCCCGGTTGCGACCTCTGACGCACACTCCGCCGCTGTGCATCCGACAGATCCTGGTCGCTCAGAAGGACTCTCCAACGCGGACGCTCGCTCCGCGGGTCGAGTGGAGCGGCGACCTCGGCGGCTGCAACGCCACCATCGCCATCGTGGATGTCGACCTGTCCGACATGGGCTCCTACGTGTGCCACGTCACCGACCCGCTCCGCTACAGAGAGGGCGCAGCAGCGAGGAGCTGGTCGTGGTGCCGGCGGGAGTGGAGACACAGACAAGTAGGAACAACACGTGTGATTCGTCTTCTTCTTGGTTCTTTCGGTAAAGTCATCACGTAGAAGGGAAATAATGAAATAATAAAATAATAAAAATAAAACATAATAAAATCATTCTCACGACGTTTCGGCCACAACGCAAGCAGCCGTCCTCAGGAGGTGAAGAATGAAACATCACCAAGCTTGGAGCCAGCTTAAATATACGCAGACCTACCCGCGTCGTATGAGTGTTAACACTGCGTCCGTGTGTTGGCGTGCGCGTGTGTTCTGTCCACATCGCAGCGCCCACGCTGCCCTCGAACGGCAACCTGCGGGTGCGCACGTCCGGCGCGGTGTCCGTCCGGCGGGGGTCGCCGCCATCCTCGAGTGCTCCTACTCGTGCGGAGCGACCCACGTGCAGGACACGGCGGTGGTGGTGGAGTGGTGGCGCATGCATGTGCCCACCAGCGAGAAGGTGGGTGGTGGCAGTGGCGGTGATGGCGGTGCTGGTGGCGGTAGAGGTGGTGGTGGCGGCGGTGGTGGCGGTGGCGGCGGTGGCAACAGCGGCGGTGGCGGTGGTGGTGGTGGAAACATTTAGGCTGGCCTGCCTACGATCCATCCTGGGTTTAACCTGCAGGCTGGATGGTGTGAGGAGCTCACAAATCCTTGAAAGATCTGGGCAAAGTCCCATCGGTGAGCTCCTCCGGCAGGCAAGGCTGCGTTGGCTGGGTCATGTAGCCCGCATGCCCAGCCACCGCATGCCTAAACAGCTTTTGTTCGGCCGGATCGAGGGGGCGAAACGGGCGCGGCACGGGCTAGAGAAGAGATGGAGTGATGTGGTACAGGAGGACGTGGAGCTGAGTGGACTTGCCGATGACTGGTACCAGCGGTGTCAAGATCGGCCTCTGTGGAGGAGGCTCGTGAAGGACGCTACTGGGCAGTTGGAGGCAGTCGCCCTCCAACAACAACGAAGGGCGGAGGAGTGACGCTCACAACAACGAGCGGAGCGCCGGGTGGCTAAAGCACAGCAAGTTGGTACAGTAGGGGGCACAGGTGGTGCATCAGCCAGTCATCTCGGTCATCTCGGTCAGTCGACCCGTGGCACCTGCTGGGTCTGCCCCGTGACCTCCTGCCAGCGGGCGTTCGACACTTCACGTGGCCTCAAGGTGCACCTAGCCTGGCACAAGCGTCGTGGTGACGTCACCGCCACTTAGTGGCGAATGGCGGTTGTTGTTGTTGTTGGTGGTGTTGGTGATGGTGGCGGCGTTGATGGTGACGGTGGTGGTGGCGCTGGTGGTTGTGGTGGTGGTGGTGATAATGGTGGCGCTGGTGGTTGTGGTGGTGGCGTCCGTTTGCCACACCGAGCGCTGTGATTCTACCGTCTGCAAAGCTTCGGCTCGTCTCTGTCGCCCCTCCACTCCTCCTCGCCCCTCCCCTACCACCTCCCCTACTCACCCCTCTACCGTGACCCCCTCCCCTACCCCCTCACCTACCCCCTACTCACCCCTCTACTGCTGTCAACCCTTTGCCGTACCCTGGAACGGCCCCTTGCCATCCAGCATCCAGCGTTGTCACCGCACAGCAGTTAACCCGTGGCACTCGCTTCATTGAAGCTGTCATCATAGCAGTCAACCCGCAAGGTTTAGCCCGAATTCTTGTACAGCGACGGTGCGTTTTCAGGTCCATACGGCGTACACCCGTCTGTGTAGTGCTGTTCCACTAGCGGATTGGCACCACGTTCTGTGTCCACGTGACTAACCCGTCACCGTGGCAGCGGCGAGATGCAACGACGCAACATTTATATATTTTACGTGATCGAACCCAACAGACATTAAAAAAAAAACCCCATCGACAACAATAGGCTCAGTCAACCATTCTACACAACAAAGACTCATTTCCTGGCAACGATTTCAGCCGCACCACCTCTACATAACAATAGGCTCAGTCAACCATTCTACACAACAAAGACTAATTTCCTGGCAGCGATTTCAGCCGCACCACCTCTATATAACAATAGGCTCAGTCAACCATTCTACACAACAAAGACTAATTTCCTGGCAGCGATTTCAGCCGCACCACCTCTACATAACAATAGGCTCAGTCAACCATTCTACACAATAAAGACTCATTTCCTGACAGTGATTTCAGCCGCACCACCTCTACATAACAATAGGCTCAGTCAACCATTCTACACAACAAAGACTCATTTCCTGGCAGCGATTTTAGCTGCATCACCTCTACATAACAAAAAGGCTCAGTCAACCATTCTACACATCAAAAACTCATTTCCTGGCAGTGATTTCAGCCGCACCACCTCTACATAACAAAAGGCTCAGTCAACCATTCTACACAACAAAGACTCATTTCCTGGCAGCGATTTCAGCCGCACCACCTCTACATAACAAAAGGCTCAGTCAACCATTCTACACAACAAAGACTCATTTCCTGGCAGCGATTTCAGCCACACCACCTCTACATAACAAAAGGCTCAGTCAACCATTCTACACAACAAAGACTCATTTCCTACCAGCGATTTCAGCCACACCACCTCTACATAACAAAAAGGCTCAGTCCCTTTTACATGCACCTTTACATCAGCCGCACCTAGTCTACGCAACAAAGGCTCATTCCTAGCAGCGTGCTTCAGCCGCACCGAACCTCACAGAAACAATATCCAGGGCCTACCTTGGCTCCCCCACCCTCAACCAGTATATATACAAGGACTGTTTTCTTGGAATTTCTCTCACTTGATACAGCAGTCGTGCTGTGACGGTTCCACCTGAAGACGGAAGCTGCTTGTGTTGCCTCTGAAATGTCGTGATTTTATTTTATTTTAATTTTACTACGTGACTTTACTGAAAAAACCTAAGAATATGAATACTAGCCACGCGTTCAACTAACCGGGTTGCGTTCCCCATGTGCGTAAGATTTTGGTGATGGACGGATCCACGCATCTCTACAACCTGAGGGCCGAGTGGATCGGCGACACGGGCACCTGCAATGCGTCCATCGTGCTCAGGTGGGTGGCCTTGCAGGGCGCTCCTCTGACTCTCTGTGTGTCAACTTGCTGGGCAACGGCGGAAATGTTGGGCAGGAAATTGATGAACGTGTTGGGCGGTACAGCGGTAGTACGCGCTATGCAAATATGTATAGACAGGAGACTCAATTATCCACGCCAATGATGGGCAGGATGGCCGCGAATGATCCGAAAAATATGAAACCGTTTTCCGCGGATCTATTTGCAAAAGCCACTAAAAATTTTTTTTACGCATTTCGCAACTAGTACTAATCCCATATCTGCATTTCCCATAAATATGCTAAATTCCTCTTGATATGCAAATTATTTTGTCAAGGCGCCCTTCCCCCTTCCAACCCAGCAGCTTAAATATACGCTCCAAACTTGGTGGTGTTTCATTCAGACTCTGTCTTCCCGACAGACCTGGTCTTCACCTGAGGACGGCTGCTTGCGTTGTGGCCGAAACGTCGTGAGAATTATTTTATTATTTTATTACTTCCCTTCTACGTGATGACTTTACCGAAAGAACCCTGCAGTCACGAAAAGTTTTAAATCGAAATAAAACTACCCATAGACTCAACACTGCCACCCACAGACTCAACACTGCCCATAGACTCAACACTGCCACCCACAGACTCAACACTGCCCATAGACTCAACACTGCCACCCACAGACTCAACACTGCCCATAGACTCAACACTGCCACCCACAGACTCAGCACTACACATAGACTCAACACTGCCCATAGACTCAACACTGCCCATAGACTCAACACTGCCACCCACAGACTCAGCACTACACATAGACTCAGCACTACCCATAGCCAAGCATGGTGGTGCTCATTCAGACGCTGTCTCCCCGACAGACCTGGTCTTCACCTGAGGACGGCTGTTTGCGTTGTGGCCGAAACGTCGTGAGAATTATTTTATTATGTTTTATTTTTATTATTTTATTACTTCCCTTCTACGTGACTTTACCGAAAGAACCAAGAAGATTTTTTCTAAATTTACACCTATTATAATGAGTGTACTAACGATGGATGATGCGCATGCTCAGTGATGATGACACGTTCCTGGCTCCCGCCCACTAAGTGGGTGATGGCAGAGCCACAGCCAATCAACATCAAGCAAACTCTGACCTTTAGCCACAGCCAATGGGGAGACGAGTCAGGGGCGTGGTCCCGGGAGCCTACGATGGAGTCTGGAAGATTCCATAGAGGCTAACCAGGATTGGTGGAAAGGTACCACGTGACCCGGGTATTAAATAGGGGTGGAGACGAACGACACGTGGTCAGATATGGAACGAGCGGAGGGAGAGGCCACGTGGTCCAGGCTGCCACGTGGTCCAGGCTGCGCCACGTGGTCCAGGCTGCCACGTGGTCCAGGCTGCCACGTGGTCCAGGCTGCGCCACGTGGTCCAGGCTGCCACGTGGTCCAGGCTGCGCCACGTGGTCCAGGCTGCCACGTGGTCCAGGCTGCCACGTGGTCCAGGCTGCCCACGTGGTCCAGGCTGCCACGTGGTCCAGGCTGCCCACGTGGTTCAGGCTGCCACGTGGTCCAGGCTGCCACGTGGTCCAGGCTGCCCACGTGGTCCGGGCTGCCACGTGGTCCGGGCTGCCACGTGGTCCAGGCTGCCACGTGGTCCAGGCTGCCACGTGGTCCAGGCTGCCACGTGGCCGCGCGTGTCTCTCTCTCTCTATCCCTCTCTCGCTGTCTGCGTGAAGGAGTGTTGTAAAGAAAGACAAATAAAGACCGGATTCCAGAAGTTGCTTCCACGACCTTCATTACATTGGTGACAGAAGTGTCTCTTGACCTTCATTACACCGTGTTCCATCGCGTGCAGAGACGTGCGGGAGAACGACACGGGCAGCTACCTCTGTGACGTCCTCCTGCTGCCCGCCTACAACGAGGGACGGGGCCTGCTGAAGCTGGAGGTCGCTGGCAGCAGCGGTGAGCGGAGCGGCCATCGAACTCCCACCTGACCCTCCCCCCACCTCATATACAGAGACTACTCCTCTACTACTCTGATTCCAAGAACACAGGATGAGATGTTACTATCCTTTGTGCAAGCACTTCCAAGAGTTCATGAACAGTGAGCCTGGTGACATTTGGGGAGCGCATCATCAGTATTGAACCTTTGGGTCCCAAGGTGTTTCGGCCTTTCACACGATACACCCTCCCCAAAGGCGGCCAGCGACAGGGTGATCAATCCTACGCTTGCGTCACATTCCCAATTAGTCGTAGGAGTTGCCTTGTTGTTGGTAGCCAACATCCCATGGGACTATGCATGGCAGGGGCGTCCTCCTCCCTGAGTCAAGCATTGTTGACTGCATACCTCCTGGCCCTCTCACTTTGGGGCCCAGCTGGGGTCTTTCCTCTTCATCCAGAGCCACTGACTGCGGAAAAGTCACGGAGGTAAAATAAATAAGTAATAAATAATAAAAATAATAGAAGTCAAATAAAATTCTAAATCGCGACGTTTCGGAGGCAACACAAGTGTCCGTCATCAGTTGTGGGACTGTCACAGCCAGAATTACTGTATCCAGTAAGGCAACATTCCAAGAGGTGAGCTCTTAAATACAAGTTAAGGGGGAGGGGGGAGGGGGGAGGGGATTTTCTGAATGTGGAAGCCAATGAATGTAAATTAATTCTGGCTGTGACGGTCCCACAACTAAAGACGGAGACTTGTGTTGCCTCCGAAACGTCGTGATTTCATTGAGTTATTTTCATTTATTATTTTTAAATTTTTATTTTTCATCTACGTGACTTTACCGAAAAACCGAAGAGTATGAATCCTTGCAGTCACGAAAGCTGCAAATCTAGAATCCTCCTCTACTTATGGATTTTTTACTTAAAAACAAACAACTTATGAACTTTCTATTTACGAACATTCTACTAACTCTTCTACTTACAAACATTCGACTTACGGATTTTCTACTTACGAACATTTCAACTTCAGATCTTTCAAAGATACTAACAAATTATCTCCCCCGTAATGTCCAATTGCAGTCTGTTCGGAACCGAGAGTTGTAAGTTCAATAGATGGCGGTGGAGGCATCTACATCTGCAGAACATGAAGAACCAGTGGCATCTACATCTACAGAACGTGAAGAACCAGTGGCATCTACATCTACAGAACGTGAAGAACCAGTGGCATCTACATCTACAGAACGTGAAGAACCAGTGGCATCTACATCTACAGAACGTGAAGACCCAGTGGCATCTACATCTGTAGAACGTGAAGAACCAGTGGCATCTACATCTACAGAACGTGAAAAACCAGTGGCATCTACATCTGTAGAACGTGAAGAACCAGTGGCATCTACATCTACAGAACGTGAAGACCCAGCGGCATCTACATCTGTAGAACGTGAAGAACCAGTGGCATCTACATCTGCAGAACGTGAAGACCCAGTGGCATCTACATCTACAGAACGTGAAGAACCAGTGGCATCTACATCTGTAGAACATGAAGAACCAGTGGCATCTACATCTGTAGAACGTGAAGAACCAGTGGCATCTACATCTACAGAACGTGAAGAACCAGTGGCATCTACATCTGCAGAACGTGAAGAACCAGTGGCATCTACATCTGCAGAACGTGAAGAACCAGTGGCATCTACATCTACTGAACGTGAAGAACCAGTGGCATCTACATCTGTAGAACGTGAAGAACCAGTGGCATCTACATCTACATAACGTGAAGAACCAGTGGCATCTACATCTGTAGAACGTGAAGAACCAGTGGCATCTACATCTACATAACGTGAAGAACCAGTGGCATCTACATCTGTAGAACGTGAAGAACCAGTGGCATCTACATCTACAGAACATGAAGAACCAGTGGCATCTACATCTGTAGAACGTGAAGAACCAGTGGCATCTACATCTACAGAACGTGAAGAACCAGTGGCATCTACATCTACAGAACGTGAAGAACCAGTGGCATCTACATCTGCGGAACGTGAAGAACCAGTGGCATCTACATCTACAGAACGTGAAGAACCAGTGGCATCTACATCTACAGAACATCAAGAACCAGTGGCATCTACATCTGTAGAACGTGAAGAACCAGTGGCATCTACATCTACTGAACGTGAAGAACCAGTGGCATCTACATCTACTGAACGTGAAGAACCAGTGGCATCTACATCTGTAGAACGTGAAGAACCAGTGGCATCTACATCTGCAGAACGTGAAGAACCAGTGGCATCTACATCTACTGAACGTGAAGAACCAGTGGCATCTACATCTGTAGAACGTGAAGAACCAGTGGCATCTACATCTACATAACGTGAAGAACCAGTGGCATCTACATCTGTAGAACGTGAAGAACCAGTGGCATCTACATCTACAGAACGTGAAGAACCAGTGGCATCTACATCTACAGAACGTGAAGAACCAGTGGCATCTACATCTGTAGAACGTGAAGAACCAGTGGCATCTACATCTACAGAACGTGAAAAACCAGTGGCATCTACATCTGTAGAACGTGAAGAACCAGTGGCATCTACATCTACAGAACGTGAAGAACCAGTGGCATCTACATCTGTAGAACATGAAGAACCAGTGGCTTCTACATCTGTAGATGTAGATGCCACTGGTTGGTAAGAACAACTTGAAACAAAAACAGTTCTGAAGTAATGTGTCCTCAATGTAGTATAGCAGTGTAGTGTATAGTGTAGTGCAGAGTGTAGTGTTTAGTCGTATAAAGTGTAGTGCATAGTCATCACGTGAATGCCGTCGTGAGCGGTGCCAAGCGCAGCGTCTCGCTGATCGCTGCGTTCTTTGACGTCGAGGCGTATTTGTGAACGACAGGTCGCGTTCCAAATGCAAATCATGCACAAAACGGTCATCGTAATCGGCGCATCAAAACGCTAGTAGGTGTGACGATTTAATCCAATTGGCTGGGTTGTCGGCGTGGTGGAGGGCTTCACGACACAGATTTGACCAATTGTGCATCGTAATATAATATACTTATTGGCCGTAGAAATGTACGCGTCCAAATAATACATCTTCTTGGTTCTTTCGGTAAAGTCGTCACGTAGAAGGGAAGTAATAAAATAATTAAAATTAAAATACAATTCTCACGACGTTTCGGCCACAACGCAAGCAGCCGTCCTCAGGTGAAACCAGGTCTGTCCCTTCTACGTGATGACTTTACCGAAAGAACCAAGAAGATGAACCCCTGCAGTCACGAAAGAAGCTTTAAATCGAAATAAAATAATATTACATGAGCATATTATTTTATTATATTATGATATTATATTATTATTTATATTTTCATTACTTTATTATTTCCCTTCTACGTGATGACTTTACCGAAAGAACCAAGAAGATGAATCCCTGCTGCAGTCACGAAGGAAGCTTCACATCGAAACAAATAATACTTCTAAGTTTGGCCTGTTAGTCCATGACGATTCGAACGCACGACCGGATGAATGAACAAATGAACGCACGAATGAATAAGCGAACGAACACATCAACAGACGAATGACTGAGCACACCAAAGAAGGAAGGATCGAAGGCACGAACTCCCCCCTCTTTACCGTTTTGTTTCCTGTCCAGAGACCCCCAGCGGGAGGGAAGAGGAGGATCGCTCGAGGGTCAACGGCGTCGTCATCGCCGTCGTCATCGGCGTCGTCGCTGCCCTGGCCGGCGTCATCATCGCCGCCGTTGTGTACTTCGTTTGCAAGTGAGCGGCGTACGCGACGTAGTGTAGTGTATAGTGTAGTGTATAGTGTAGTGTATAGTGTAGTGTATAGTGTATAGTGTAGTGTGTAGTGTGTAGTGTATAGTGTAGTGTGTAGTGTAGTGTAGTAGTGTAGTGTATAGTGTAGTAGTGTAGTGTGTAGTGGTAGTAGTGTAGTAGTGTATAGTGTAGTGTATAGTGTAGTGTAAGTGTAGTGTATAGTGTAGTAGTGTATAGTGTAGTGTATAGTGTAGTGGTATAGTGTTAGTGATGTATAGTGTAGTGTAGTAGTGTATAGTGTAGTAGTATATAGTGTAGTGTATAGTGTAGTGTGTAGTGTATAGTGTAGTGTATAGTGTAGTGTAGTGTATAGTGTAGTGTGTGTAATGTAGTGTAGTATATAGTGTAGTGTATAGTGTAGTAGTATATAGTGTAGTGTATAGTGTAGTGTATAGTGTAGTAGTATATAGTGTAGTGTATAGTGTAGTGTATAGTGTAGTGTATAGTGTATAGTGTAGTGTGTAGTGTAGTGTAGTAGTGTAGTGTATAGTGTAGTGTATAGTGTAGTGTGTAGTGTAGTGTATAGTGTAGTGTATAGTGTAGTGTATAGTGTAGTGTATAGTGTAGTGTGTAGTGTATAGTGTAGTGTGTAGTGTATGTATAGTGTAGTGTATAGTGTAGTGTATAGTGTAGTGTATAGTGTAGTGTATAGTGTAGTGTGTAGTGTATAGTGTAGTGTGTAGTGTAGTGTAGTAGTGTAGTGGTATAGTGTATGTAGTGTAGTGTATAGTGTAGTGTATAGTGTAGTAGTGTATAGTGTAGTGTATAGTGTAGTGTATAGTGTAGTGTAGTGTATAGTGTAGTAGTATATAGTGTAGTGTATAGTGTAGTGTAGTAGTGTATAGTGTAGTAGTTATAGTGTAGTGTATATGTAGTGTAGTGTAGTGTAGTGTATAGTGTTGTATAGTGTAGTGTAGTGTATAGTGTAGTGTAGTATGTAGTGTAGTGTATAGTGTAGTGTATAGTAGTGTAGTGTAGTGTATAGTGTAGTGTATAGTGTAGTGTATAGTGTAGTGTATAGTGTAGTGTAGTAGTGTATAGTGTAGTAGTATATAGTGTAGTGTGTAGTGTAGTGTATAGTGTAGTGTATAGTGTAGTGTATAGTGTAGTGTAGTGTATAGTGTAGTGTGTAGTAATGTAGTGTAGTGTATAGTGTAGTGTATAGTAGTGTAGTGTAGTGTATAGTGTAGTGTATAGTAGTATAGTGTAGTGTATAGTGTAGTGTATAGTGTAGTGTAGTAGTGTGTAGTGTAGTGTATAGTGTAGTGTATAGTGTAGTGTATAGTGTAGTGTGTAGTGTAGTGTGTAGTGTAGTGTGTAGTGTATAGTGTAGTGTATAGTGTAGTGTATAGTGTAGAAACACAGACTCCACATATACAGCAGCAGGCATCAGGGTCGGTTTTGAACCCACGACCTCCTGCATACCAGGCGAGGTAGTCAACATCTCCTAGACATTTCAGTAACAAAGACCACATTAACGTGAATGCGCGCGGGCGGTAATTCCGTTTACACCATTGGAACCTCATTTGCCAGTAAAAAATATGATAATTGGTTCTTTACCCTTCTATCTGGCAACAAAACTGACACCTTTTTTTTTTACCCCGAGCTCTCATACTCTGATGGTGCATTGTCTTTGAGTTGTGCGCCTTTTGGCGTCATCTGGTCCAACACCATGTGAGACTAGGCTCTAAGGAAAGCTGTCTCGGGTGTGGACCAATAAACTTCAAGGACAGTGCACATACATTATCAGAGTTGTGTGTTTTGTTTGCATTATGGCTGCAGGTATTGTGGTCTATGCAAACATGACTCCTTGTAGTAAAAAAGGTGTCAGTTTTGTTGCCAGATAGAAGGTTAAAAAACAATTATGATAATTCCGTTGTTTGTGTATATTTTCTCCTGTTGTGTTCATCGTTTCAGGAGAATGCGAGAGAGTCAAGAAACGCAGCCGCAAAGCTCCGCTGGGTGAGTGGGCGGGTGTTTGTGATCCACTGCTGGATGAAGGCTTCATGTAGTCCCAGCCGTAATCCTTCACCCAAAGCAATTACACTGCTCCATCTCCACAGCTCCCTCCCCCCCCCCGTTAGCTGCCAGTCCGAGTCTATGGGCAGTGTTGAGTTTACGGTGCAGTGCTGAGTCTATGGGCAGTGTTGAGTCTATGGTGCAGTGTTGAGTTTATGGGTGACAGTGTTGAGTCTATGGGTGACATTGTTGAGTCTCAGTGTTGAGTCTATGGGTGGCAGTGTTGAGTTTACGGTGCAGTGCTGAGTCTATGGGCAGTGCTGAGTCTATGGCAGTGTTGAGTCTATAGGTGACAGTGCTGAGTCTATGGGTGACAGTGTTGAGTCTATGGGTGACATTGTTGAGTCTCAGTGTTGAGTCTATGGGTGGCAGTGTTGAGTCTATGGGTGGCAGTGTTGAGTCTATGGGTGACATTGTTGAGTCTCAGTGTTGAGTCTATGGGTGGCAGTGTTGAGTCTATGGGTGGCAGTGTTGAGTCTATGACAGTGTTGAGTCTATGGGTGGCAGTGTTGAGTCTATGGGTGACAGTGTTGAGTCTATAGGTGACAATGTTGAGTCTATGGGTGGCAGTGTTGAGTCTGTGGGTGGCAGTGTTGAGTCTATGGGCAGTGTTGAGTCTATGGATTGGCAGTGTTGAGTCTATGGATTGGCAGTGTTGAGTCTATGGGCAGTGTTGAGTCTATGGGTAGTGTTGAGTCTATGGGTGGCAGTGTTGAGTCTATGGGTGACAGTGTTGAGTTTACGGTGCAGTGTTGAGTCTATGGGTGGCAGGGTTGAGTCTATGGGTGGCAGTGTTGACTTTACGGTGCAGTGTTGAGTCTATGGGTGGCAGGGTTGAGTCTATGGTGGCAGTGTTGAGTCTATGGGTGCAGTGTTGAGTCTATGGGTGGCAGTGTTGAGTTTATGGGTGTCAGTGTTGAGTCTATGGTGGCAGTGTTGAGTCTATGGGTGGCAGTGTTGAGTCTATGGCAGTGTTGAGTCTATGCGTGGCAGTGTTGAGTCTATGGGTGGCAGTGTTGAGTCTGTGGGGTGGCAGTGTTGAGTCTGTGGGTGGCAGTGTTGAGTCTGTGGGTGGCAGTGTTGAGTCTATGGGTGGCAGTGTTGAGTCTGTGGGTGACAGTGGTTGAGTCTGTGGGTGGGCAGTGTTGAGTCTGTGGTGGCAGTGTTGAGTCTGTGGGTGACAGTGTTGAGTCTATGGGTGGCAGTGTTGAGTCTGTGGGTGGCATTGTTGAGTCTGTTGGTGGCAGTGTTGAGTCTATGGGCAGTGTTGAGTCTATGGGTGGCAGTGTTGAGTCTATGGGTGACAGTGTTGAGTCTATGGATGGCAGTGCTGAGCCTATGGGTGGCAGTGCTGAATTCACGACCTCCTGTAGACCGGGCGAAGTAGTCAACATCTCACCACAGGGATGGAGACGCAGACTCCAAATGAACAGCAGCAGGCATCGTCAGGGTCTAGGATTGAATCCATGAGTGAGTTGGTGAGTGGTGAGTGAGTGGGTGAGTGAGTTGGTGAGCGATGAGTGAGTTGGTGAGCGGTGAGTGAGTTAGTGAGTGAGTTGGTGAGTGATGAGTTGGTGAGTGGTGAGTGAGTTGGTGAGTGATGAGTGAGTGGTGAGCGATGGGTGAGTTGGTGAGCGATGGTTGAGTTGGTGAGTGGTGAGTGAGTTGGTGAGTGATGAGTGAGTGGGTGAGTGAGTGGGTGAGTGAGTTGGTGAGTGGTGAGTGAGTTGGTGAGTAAGTTGGTGAGTGGTGAGTGAGTTAGTGAGTGAGTTGATGAGTGAGTTGATGAGTGAGTTGGTGAGTAAGTTGGTGAGTGGTGAGTGAGTTGATGAGTGAGTTGGTGAGTGAGTTGGTGAGTGATGAGTGAGTTGGTGATTGATGGGTGAGTTGGTGAGTGAGTTGGTGAGTGATGAGTGAGTTGGTGAGTGAGTTGGTGAGCGGTGAGTGAGTTAGTGAGTGAGTTGGTGAGTGATGAGTGAGTTGGTGAGTGAGTTGGTGAGTGATGAGTGAGTTGGTGAGTGAGTTGGTGAGTGATGAGTGAGTGGGTGAGTGGTGAGTGAGTTGGTGAGTGGTGAGTGAGTTGGTGAGTGAGTTGGTGAGTGATGAGTGAGTGGGTGAGTGATGAGTGAGTGAGTGAGTTGGTGAGTGATGAGTGAGTTGGTGAGTGGTGAGTGAGTTGGTGAGTGGTGAGTGAGTTGGTGAGTGATGAGTGAGTTGGTGAGTGGTGAGTTGGTGAGTGAGTTGGTGAGCGATGAGTGAGTTGGTGAGCGATGAGTGAGTTGGTGAGTGGTGAGTGAGTTGGTGAGTGGTGAGTGAGTTTGGTGAGTGGTGAGTGAGTTGGTGAGTGAGTTGGTGAGTGATGAGTGAGTTGGTGAGCGATGAGTGAGTTGGTGAGTGGTGAGTGAGTTGGTGAGTGAGTTGGTGAGCGATGAGTGAGTTGGTGAGCGATGAGTGAGTTGGTGAGTGATGAGTGAGTTGGTGAGCGATGAGTGAGTTGGTGAGTGGTGAGTGAGTTGGTGAGTGAGTTGGTGAGCGATGAGTGAGTTGGTGAGCGATGAGTGAGTTGGTGAGTGGTGAGTGAGTTGGTGAGTGGTGAGTGAGTTGGTGAGTGGTGAGTGAGTTGGTGAGCGATGGGTGAGTTGGTGAGTGATGGTTGAGTTGGTGAGTGGTGAGTGAGTTGGTGAGCGATGGGTGAGTTGGTGAGTGATGGTTGAGTTGGTGAGTGGTGAGTAAGTTGGTGAGTGATGAGTGAGTGGGTGAGTGAGTTGGTGAGTGGTGAGTGAGTTGGTGAGTAAGTTGGTGAGTGGGTGAGTGAGTTGGTGAGTGATGAGTGAGTGGGTGAGTGATGAGTGAGTGAGTGAGTTGGTGAGTGATGAGTGAGTTGGTGAGTGGTGAGTGAGTTAGTGAGTGGTGAGTGAGTTGGTGAGTGATGAGTGAGTTGGTGAGTGGTGAGTTGGTGAGTGAGTTGGTGAGCGATGAGTGAGTTGGTGAGCGATGAGTGAGTTGGTGAGCGATGAGTGAGTTGGTGAGTGGTGAGTGAGTTGGTGAGTGGTGAGTGAGTTGGTGAGTGGTGAGTGAGTTGGTGAGTGAGTTGGGTGAGTGATGAGTGAGTTGGTGAGCGATGAGTGAGTTGGTGAGTGGTGAGTGAGTTGGTGAGTGAGTTGGTGAGCGATGATGGTGAGGGTTGGTGAGGGTGAGTGAGTTGGTGAGTGGTGAGTGAGTTGGTGAGTGGTGGTGAGTTGGTGAGTGAGTTGGTGAGTGTGAGTTGGTGAGTGGTGAGTGAGTTGGTGAGCGATGGGTGAGTTGGTGAGTGATGGTTGAGTTGGTGAGTGGTGATGAGTTGGTGAGTGATGGGTGAGTTGGTGAGTGATGGGTTGGAGTTGGTGAGTGGTGAGTGAGTTGGTGAGTGATGAGTGAGTGGATGGTGAGTGAGTTGGTGAGTGGTGAGTGAGTTGGTGAGTGAGTTGGTGATGTGGTGAGTGAGTTGGTGAGTGATGAGTGAGTTGGTGAGTGAGTTGGTGAGTGGATGAGTGAGTTGGTGAGTGATGGGTGAGTGGTGAGTGAGTTGGTGAGTGATGAGTGAGTTGGTTAGTGAGTTGGTGAGTGATGAGTGAGTTGGTGAGTGGAGTTGGTGAGTGGTGAGTGAGTTGGTGAGTGGTGAGTGAGTGGTGAGTGGTGAGTGAGTGGT